>JAQQPU010012947.1:8043-18742 GCA_029168905.1 Artemia sp. Kazakhstan ARC1039
AAAAAAATCCTGTATAACCAAGGTACGGCCTTGGTTAACGGATATGGAATGGATCAATAAATCCCCCGTGCTGAATTTGGGAGGATGGGAAATAAACATCGACTTGAAACAAAAAACACTACAGATAATGTATTTTGAACTGCCACAGCCATACTACCAGTTTCCTAAGTAAAAGTGATGTTTTTGCTGCCAAAGTTATTTCTTGATAAAGAGTTGAAAACTTCACCCAAACCTTATTCTTAAAGCATTTTTGTGCGATTTAAATAATTTACGAAGCATAGGCTGCTGACACTCTGTGATTTCTAAATTTTAATTTATGGTTTTATCGGCTGTCATGTTGATTAGTGTTATTACTCGTCTGCTTCATTGAAACTATTAGATACAAATCCTATCCTGGAAATATTGTCAAGAAATAGATTTTGGGTTTTCTATGATGTATACAGTCGCATAAAATACATTATGCTTACCGTACATAGACCACTTGTCATAAAAGACCTTTGTCAACTTTTGGTGGTTTGCAGTTTTTTTTTGTTCTTTATGCAAAAATAAAGGTCAATCAACATAAATCATGAATAAAAAAAGCCATATTTCATTTAGAAATGATTTTAAATTTACTGCACGTGAAATTGAAAATTCACCCTCACCCTCGATAGTTCATCATCCCAAAGAATTTAAGTTTGGCCAGGCCACTGTTTCAAACAAATATCTGGTGAAAATTGGTTTAGTTTCGAACCACTGTTTAAATTTAACTGAATTAACCAAGTTTTTACTGGAAACTTGTTTCTGATATTTCTACGAGTAAAAACATACAAAGAATTATCCTTGACATGTCACAGTCATGCGCAAAAAGGACACTTGAACTATTAACCAAATAAATTGCCTCCTCTTAAGTTGCTGGGGTAGATGGCTTCCTGCATTACCTAAAGCTTCAGGTTTGGTCTTAAAATGTGCCAGGCCCAGGAAGGCAAACGAGGAATCCTTCAAAATAAAAAAATCCAATTTCGCTTAAGAATGATTTCTAAAAAACAGCCTTCCTTTGATAAGATAGACAGCTTTATTTAAATTCTGATTTTCTGAAAATTCGGTTTATTGACAAACCTCTTTTCGTCAAGTATAACAGAATAACATTCACTTAAAAATTTTGTGTGGGAAATCTACCAGTTCTCAAGGCAATTCACAAAATTTTGGGGGAGGTGGAGCGTAAAATTTATTTGTCAATATAGAGGGGGAAGATAATTATGTCGTTTTATTGATATCTTCAGTAAATACGAAAAAGGTTTTGTTTAATGAAGATACCAAAAACAGGTACTTTTTTAAAATCTAGGAAGGGAGAGGGGCCAATAAAATCTAGAGGGACTATTTCTTAGCCTCTCCCCCCCCCCCATTTTAACACCCCTGTCACTTCTGACTGCATCTTAAGAAGTTTCAACCCCTCAGAGGGGTTGAAACTTCTTTAAACAAAATCCATTTTAACAGAGTACCTCCTTTAACTGTAAAATTATGACACCTATCAAGTTTAGATAAATGGCTGAACAGAAGATTTCAGCTCTTTATGCGTGACATGACTATAGATATATTATTTTAAAATGTACATCTATTTATATATTAATTTACATAAATTTATATATCAATACGTCTATAGACATGACTGATTTGAAAATTTGGATATGGATCTCATTTTCGTGAAAGTGCACAAATTTTTAAAAATGTTGTGTATATCTTGATGACTGATTCTTATTTGAGATATTGTATTGTTTATCCTCAATTGTCGATGTTATCAATTAAAGTACTTAAGACGTATATTGCATAGAATAAAAAGGAAAATTCCTCAGCCGTCATAATGTTAAGTATATATTGTTAGGTTCGAAACAGGAGGACATTTTTACTTTTTGTATATTTGCAGCATAAGCAGAAAATTTTATCAGGGGGAGGGAGGAGGAAATCAATTTAAAAACCGAAAAGGCTGTTTAAGAGTAGTTCGTGGCATTAGTGACGATATATCAAACGAGGAATTTTACGTTTTGAAGCCAGATACTCGTTTGGTGGACTTTATCGTAAGCAGCACAGCAAAGGCAGTGGGAGAACATGGAATCGATGGGGAAGTAAAGCTGTCCAGGACTTCAATTATACTGATGATTTAAACGTTCTAAATGAAAATTTTAGCAGAATTAATTGACTTTTTGAGGGTTTGCGAGTTCAGGGTGCAAGTATAGATTTGCAAAGACTATTGACCGGATCTTTCCCAGCTTTAAGGCCTATGCGACAGTACCACATAAAAAAGAATCAGACACTAATGAGCTTCTTAGAAGCATATGAAAAAGCAGGCCTAAATGGCAATATTAACTGGAAGAATAAATTCTCAAATGATTAGCACTAATCCTATTCAAATCCAAAGAGACTTCTAATTAAATCTTTTACTGAGGCCGTTTTATTGGAGGGACGGGGAACTTACCCCGGGCATAGACATTTTAAGGTGCGCAAACTTTCAAATAAATAATCTAACGGTTATAACATATGTAATTTTTGACAATTCAGTTTCATTAGAATAAAGTAGAGGGCGTAATCAATAAATTAAAATAATTAAAAATAATTAAATAATTTAAATAATAAATTATTAATTAATCAATCAATTGAAAATAATATTGTTAATAAATGAAAATTTTGTTAAAATTTAGCCTGCAAATTTTGTGGGAGACAAGGGGGGGGGGCTAATCAAGATTTCGCCCTGGGCGCAAGAGAGGCCAGAACCGCTACTGATCTTTTAAGACTTTCCAACAAAGACGCGGTACTAACCAAAACTACGAGTTTTTTTAACACAATTGTCGATATTATTGAGACAAATATCATAGAAAACTGAGAACATATAGCGCGATTCAAAGAACTGAGCATTTTTGAATAATGATTAAGCCACAAAACAACAGAAATTTGATTAGGCGAGGAATTGAGAATAAGCTTACTAGATTTAACCACTTGATTCCACCACAAAGCACATTTCGGAAATTCTTTGGCTTTATATCTAACATTTCGTAAATAACTTTTAATTCAACGTTCATTTCAATTTCGATATTAAAACATGTCCAGAATGTAGACAGCCACGGGTGGTTCTTTTCCAAAGCCATTATCTTTGCACTATTCTTAACTGTCATTAAGTTAGGGCTTTCTTCCCACAAAGAGTTTCGGGTTTCAAAGAAATCCAGGGAACAGGGACTGCAATAGACTCGGATTGCTTGAGGCAAGCGAAACTATCAGGGTAATGCGCAAGCTCGAGATGAAGTTGCGCACTGGAGATGAACACGATGAACAATTTGAGATGAACACAAATTAGAACTGCTACTAGGTAAGTGGTAAGGGTCCTTGATACAAGAGAGCAGAGCTGCCAGAGTATACAAGCATAAAGTTTGATCAGCCGTATTCCATTTACTTCCGTAATGATAATTATTATTAAAAGAAGCTGAAGCAGTCTTGGTCTGGGGAAAAGAAGGCGAAACATTGATAGTAAAACATAAGAGGAAATGGTCGCAGTCCCTTTCATCTTTAAGAATTTCAACACCTGGCCATAAAAAAACATGGAGAACAGATGGAGTGATCGTCACCAGACACGCTACCATTGTTGTGAATAAAAAAAAAGTTCCGTGATTTTTATTACAATTCAATATCGATGAGGCAGACACCTAAGCAGAAGATAGGACATGTCGACTATTTATTTCTATTTGTTGCAGTCTAAGTCCCCAGTTATGATCCACTTATAAATGTAATTCTCAATATTTTCGAGAAATACTCTCAGAGAGGAATAAAACTTAGTAAATCTAGTGAGTAAAACAACTGACTTCTTATAATGAAGTGGATATATATTAATAATCACTGAATGACTGTTAGCAACTGCATTGATAAAAGGATGTCAATAGGAGAGGACAAAGAGACAGCTACCCCATAGAAAATCTAAAGGATGTTTAAAATCCTCTGTGTTCCCTACATTTTCAGAAATGAAAAAGCTACTAAATGAATTATTCTGCTACAAAGTTTCAATAAAAAGGGCTATTTTAATTTCACAGCGATTAATTCTGTCTTCTCTTGCTCTTTCTTCAAACGAAATAAATGTGAGGTATACCGATAATAATATTACCAATCTAAACAGGACTTGCTTATCGACTTTTTTCACACAAACTAGGAAACATCAAGTTCAAAACTTTTTGATTTTGAATTGTTAACGCTCAATCTCTACCCCCTTAAAGGCTAGTGTGTGAAAACGATATGTGTGAATTCTAAATCACTTTACTGAAAACGAGAAATATTTTAAGCTGTGCTACTTTTTTTTATTAAAACATATTTTAAGAAATACTAGTCAAACTTAGTCAAACTTACGACAAAAACCTTTTTTCTGATATATACGTTTCTGTGACAGTTAATTGAAATTTCTTATTTTAATGTAACTATACTTTTCATTAATTTTGTCTCGTTTTTAGATCCAATCCTTTCGAACGGCTAGAAAACCAGAGACTAAGCAAAACATTCAGACCTATCAATTGGTATGCTTTTGATTTCAATCATCCACTGTTTGCGAGGATTATCAAGCTCTTTTTCGAAAACCCCATAATTTTTTTTTCGTCATTACTTCTTACTTTTAAGTTTTGTTTTATCCACCCCCCTTGAATGTTTTGCTTCTAATGATTTATGTTGCCCTGCTAATTACCTAGTCAATTTGGCAGTGAATAAGGAGAATGTTACCACCTCTCAAGATTTTTTGTCTCCCCCCCTCCCCACAGATTTTGAAATGTACTTTCTTTTGGAATTTTCATTGAAAAATGTTAATTCTGAAATTTTAACTGAAAGAAAAATGAAAAAAAAACAAAATCAATTAGATTAGCCACCCCTTGATTTTGAACATTTTTGTGATCGTCCTTAATTTTTCGTCAATTGACGTCACTGCTAAGGGGCCCAACATAGGCACCAAAGAACTGACTTGAGTTTTACCGAGAAGCTTGCTTCTTTCAGGTATCCCACATCTGACCTTAAAACTTTTATGTGTCTCGCCATTTCTACAACTCATTATTACTATAATTTACAACATTTGGCTTCTTTATACATATATTAAACACATTTCAACACAAATACAAGAACAAAAATTTAACTAGAACTAATTTATCAGACAGAATTTCGTTATGGAGATATGCTCCTGTCATCAACGCCATCAGGTGTTTGATGGAAGTTTTCAAATTACTCTTTTTTAAAACCATTGGTTCCATCCGGCCCTCTTGGCTGCCTAATTAAATAATTTTGGAACCAGAAAAAGGCTCTTCTTTTTTGTAGTTCACACCTCTTATGTGCGGTGGCACATACACATCGGTAACTGCGATTTTGTCTGCTTTATTTTTGTCAACGATGGATTCTTCCATTAAATTGTCTTTTTTTTGAGACAATATCTATTTTTACCTGGTTTTCTGCATTGGAAGTGTTGGCTCCGACATCTTTTTTACTACTGCAAGGAAGATCTTTTTGTGAGTTTGGGTTTGGATCACGCATCCACCAACTATCTGATGATGAGCCTTGAACAGATTTGTTCCGTGTTTTACCTGAAATATTCCTTCTGCGTTTTTTTTTAATTTGAAGTGCTCCCACTCTCATCTTGTTCACCATTAAAAGAAGGTTCTTCCAGGCTCATTTGGCTCTTGAGACGTCATATGTCCGATATCAACTTGTTAATTTTTTCTTCTAGTGAATCACGAAACGTTGGTAATAGCCTTAAAATGTATTTCTAATTTTTTACATTGTGTTTCATTTTTGTCACCACACAAAGAAGTTATAAGTTAAAGCAACCTAACCTACAAAATACTTGATTTTCAATTCGAACCGTTTTCCTACCGTTTCAAGTTTTTCAAATGCCGTTACATTAAAAGACGTTACATTTAAAGATTTTCAAAAACTTAATTACATTAAAAGACGATCACTGGAATAACAAACCATTGCATACGTTGGACTTAGTTAGCTACTTGATTGTTTGAGTTTCGTCACTTATTATATAATTAGCCATTATTATGTAAAATGCAGTAATTTTTGGGTGGGTTTTAACAAATCCGGGTTGCAGCGGTAGCTAGCAACCTAGTAAGAGCTTACCCATCATCTTTATTGCGACGGATAAGATGAGGATAAATAAAGTCAATTATAGATGGAAGAATACAAACCTGAAAAGAATCTCAGAGATGTTTGCAGATTGTGCATCAGGTGGATTTCATCATCAGGGGAATTTTTCAAGGAGGAGTTTTTAGCTGAGGGGATCTTTTCTCGAATTTTCCTTCTTTTGAGATTGTAGCAACATGCAAGGAGTAAACAAGTCTATATATCTAATTGGCAAGAAAACTAAGACATTTTGAGAACACTCTTAAGACAATATTAGGTATGTCTCCTCCAAGGGCCACATAACATTTTTTTGCTGGAATTAAAGATCCCTTAACACAATTTAGTTAGAGAACCCCAAAAAATCTCGGTTTTGATATCGATCTCTACGTTTCGATACTGATATTCGGTCCGATCTATCGATATATAAATATCGATATCAAATATCGCCCAATTTTAGTACAGCAGCAGAAATCGTTAAATGCATCCTGACATAGATGTGAGTTTACTCAAGAATGTTCAGCAGCAGAAATCGTTAAATATGTCAACAAAACCACCATGTCTATTTTTTTCCAATTTTTTCAGGTGCAATAAAGCTAAATAATAATAAACATACTTTAAAATTTTTGATCTATGGTAAGTTTCCTTTATTTTCTTCTTTTTTTTAAATGGTCCCTTTTCTTCGTGGACCATCTGAACTTTGCATGGACTACCAGAGGTCCATGGACCACAGGCTGGTGACCGCTGCTCTAAACCATGTAATAACTAGAAATAAAGTTCTCATTTTCCAGATTATTATATTAAAGAACGAACTGTTGCTCATGTAATGAAATTTCCTAAGGAATTATAAAGAGTCAATCGGGGTTGTGGCAGTAGGTAGCAACCTAGTAAGAGACGATCACGTCCAATTTTAAGAAATAGAATAACACATAACTCCTAAAAAAAGAATCAGATCAAAACAAAAAGTACACCACTAGAACCGCCTTTTACGAAACTGAAACCTCTACAACAAGGTTTTCTGGTACGCTAAAACTGATGGTGTGATTCTTATTAGCATTCTATGAATTTTAAGGGATGATTTTCCCTTTTTTTGAAAATAAGACAAATTTTCTAAGGCTCGTAACTTTTGATGGAAATGAGTAAACTTGATGAAACTTATATATTTAAAATCAGCATAAAATTTTAATTCTTTTGATGTATCTATTGCTATCAAAATTATTCTGCCTAAACGGCATCTTTCTTTTGCTTTTTTCCTTTTCTTTTTCTTTTCCATAGTTATAGTAAAGAACGACATCTAGCCCATGTTAACTGAAATAATCTACTGAAAAGATAACTTGAAACAAATATCTTTTGTAAGTTGCTGCTCTAAGTTATGTTGTATAAAGGATCAGTCAAGTTAATCATAGGCAGTGCTTTTTCATTTCCTCCTCCAACAGCTTTGCACTGGAACATCGTAGAGAGCTGTTTAATTTATAATAAAGATCGAATTCTTGTTGGAGATAAAGCCAAGTCTTAACTCTTATTTCACTAAAGGCTTTTCAATAGTTACACAGCACAAGAACTACTTAGGCCAGTGGCATATATCATTTGACTAGCTTATAGATTTGTAAGAAAACCTAACAACAACAAAACCAAAAGAAGAGTTAAAAATCCAAAACTATAAAATTGAAAAACATAAGCAAACAATTCCCTGAAATGAAATTATAATTCTACAGCAAGGCACATTCCACTGATAAATGTCGCCATCTATCATAGTCCGACCCACGGAGTTGCCTTTCCTTCATAGTCAGGGGGCACTGCTGGTATGTCTAAAGTTTTAGGAATGATTCCATGTGGATTTAAATGATATATAAGGTACTCAAGAACATACATATGCTAGGGTTTATATAATGGAATGAAATGGCACTATCAGAGCAGCAGTTGACGCCCTCTTGGGAAGGGTAATATATCCATTTCCACCCCCAAAAGCTCTTATCAACAGGACCCGGGGTTAAATGGCCTTCAGGAGTAAAAGATAAAAATCTATCTTTACCAAATTCATCACAAGAATCACCTGCTCTGACTCCAACATTCTGCATACATTTGCCCATTTCCACATCTTCGGCACCACCAGGGTCTTGTCGGCATTTATTCTTATCTCCAAACGCTTCTTCAATAAAACGCCTCAACGCTTCTCGACTAAGAACATAACCTGCTCCTCCACTCATATAGCCTTGTTGAACATAAGGCGTGTACTTATGACCAAAGTAAATCGGTTCAGACGCATTATACAATCTTAACATATGTCGCAAGTTTTCTACCACAACGAAAGTGTCGTCATCAGCCTTCATAAACCAGTCATATTGCTTCTCATATCTGTCATAGACATATTTAAAAGCTTCTCTTGTTTTCCCCCATAGGTTTTGGCGTCCCTCTCCCACAGGAAGCTTAATTGCTGGCAAAGTTGGGTCTTCTTCAGAGCTCATAAAAAGAAGAAAATTGCACCGCTTTCCCCATACCCTTTTGACGTGAATTGCTTTCTTTTCGTGGTTTTGAGGTGCAGTCATCACCCAGCATAGGACTTTCAGATGCTGTCCCAAAAATTGCGCTTCGGTATCATTGAAGCCTGAATGATCGTGCTCGTTCTGGGTCAAAGAATTCTTAAAAACTCCTATGTTTTTCTCTTCTGAGTGATTGTCTGATTGGTAAAAGTAGTGAAGATGGTCACTCACTGAATACGATTTAAGGCTTGAAACCCATAGTAGATAGCCTAAGAAAAATCCAACAGTTACACCGACGACAAACGTCGAAACGGTCCTTTTACGTAAGTATAAAGATTCAAGAGCTCTAAACTGGTTTGGCATCATTTTTCAGGGGCCTCTTGCTGATTTTTAGAAACTAACTACAATCTTTAAAACTATAATTTCAAAACACTCCTAGCATCATTACTTCAGGGAAGTTCAACCAGGTATTTTTCTAGTTTGAATTAAAACAATAAAACTATTGCTCATACACCATAAATATGTTTGCAGTTTACATACTGACTGAATGCCGTTTTTCGTAGAAACTTGATGCACGGATGTAAGACGAGTGAAGACATTTCTTAGTACGTCGTGTCATTGCAAAAGAAGGTGCACATAAATATGACGTCATTTACATAAATTTTAAAACATTTATGTGTGTAAAATAATTCACGTTTTGATTCTCGCTGTCACTTATCTTCAAACCCCATTTTTCTTTTTTCTTCATTTTGGATTTTTATTACTTCAGACAATTTACCAAGTTTCCAGAACTTTCAACTACGTTGAACAAAATTGCTATCTCAAAATTTTTATTGAATGCGTTTGGGGAAATGGTGGGCGTTAGAGGGGGGTTAATTGCCTTCCAATCACTTCCAAATATTAAAAAAGGCACTAGCCCTTTCAATTTCCAATCGAATGAGCCCTTTTTGAAGTTTCTACGACAACACTTTCTATAAAAACCTTGTATGTCCCCAGGGCATAACTTACAACCCTTGCCCTGAGGGCTGTCAGGGGTTTGTCCTTTTCAAAGATCTAATTTTCAGAACTTTCAACTATGTTGAACAAAATGGATATCTCAATATTTTGATTGGATGTGTTTGGGGAAATGGTGGGCGTGAGAGGGGGGTTAGTTGCCCTCCAACCACTTTCGACTATTAAAAAGGGCACTAGCCCTTTCAATTTGAAACTGAATGTGCCCTTTTCGAAGTTTCTACGACAAAGCTTTCTATAAAAACCTTATATCCCCCCAGGGCAAAACTTACAACCATTGCCCTGAGGGCTGTGGGGGGAGTGTCAACCTCAGACAGAATTTCCAGACCTTTCAACTACGTTGAAAAAAATGGCTATCTAAAAATTTTGATTGGATATGTGTGGGGAAATGGTGGCCGTGAGAGGTGGTTACTTGCCCTCGAATCACTTTCGACTTTTAAAAAGGGCACTAGCCCTTTCAATTTCCAATCGAATGAGCTTTTTTTGAAGTTTCTGCGACAACGCTTTCTATAAAAAAAACCTTATATGCTCCCAGGGCATAACTTACAACCCTTGCCAGTAGGGTTCTGGGGCGGGGGGGTGTCATCCTCAAAAACATAATTTCCTGACTTTTTAACTACGTCGAAAAAAATGGGTGTCTCAAAATTTTGATTGGAGGTATTTGGGGAAATGGTGGGTTTGAGAGGGGTGTTTGTTACCCTCTGGTCACTTTCATTGATTTTTTGGGGGTACAAAATATAGGAAGATTGCACTTTAATGTGGCATGATTTCTTTTTTTTCTAAAATGGCACTAGATATAGTTATTTTCTTTCAAATGAGTTCTCTACCAGAATTGTATGACCATTCATTCAATATGGTCACCCCTGTGCTGAAAAAAAAGAAAACGAAAAAAAAATATTTCAATTCTCCTGCAAAAGGTTTTAAAAATTGTGACTACAATAGTCCAGTTTTTATTTTGATCTGAGGCGATTTTTGAGGTGTTCTAGTATCGATTTTTTTTAGTCCCGCCAATTTATTTTCGCAATGAACTTTTACCATCAAATATTAATCAAAATAATAGTTACCATTCCTGGATCAGCTTGAATTGGCAACTGTTT
>JAQQPU010012948.1:0-23912 GCA_029168905.1 Artemia sp. Kazakhstan ARC1039
GGCTCATTCGATTGGAAATTAAAGGGCTAGTGCCCTTTAATTTCCAATCGAATGAGCCTGTTTTGAAGTTTCTACAACAACGCCTTCTATAAAAACCTTATATGCCCCCAGGGCATAACTTAAAACCCTTGCCCTGAGGGTTGTGGGGGAATGTCCTCCTCAAAAATATATTTTCTATTTGGAAATCAACTACGCTGAACAAAATGGTTATCTGAAAATTTTGATTGGATATGTTTGGGGAAATGATGGGCGTGGGGGGGGGGGGAGTTGGGCTAGTTACACTCCAATCACTTTCGACTATTAAAAAGGGCACTATCCCTTTGAATTTCCAATCGAATGAGCCTGTTTTGAAGTTTCTACGACAACGCCTTCTATAAAAACCTTATATGCCCCCAGGGCATAACTTAAAACCCTTGCCCTGAGGGTTTTGGGGGAGTATCCTCCTCAAAAATATATTTTCTATCTAGAAATCAATTACGCTGAACCAAATGGCTATCTCAAATTTTGATTGGATATAATGATTGGAGGGCTAGTTGCCCTCCAATCATTTTTAACTATTAAAAAGGGCACTAGAACTCTCGATTTCCAATCGAATGAGCCCCCTTTGAAGCTTCTACGACGACCCCTTCCATATGAAGTGCCTCTGCGAAAAAAAAAATAAATAATAAAACATTGGAGCCGTATGGGCTTTACTATTTACTATAGGCAACTCTACAGCGTTGCCTCTGATAATGAATTTTGTAATTTAAGCAAAATATATCGAACTTTAAAAAGTGGAAAGATATGCTATATTGTTATGAAAAGTAAAATTTTGATTAGTAAATTTTTGAGATTTTGTCAAAGTTGACACTGTTTATTAAAACATTATTTTAAGAAAAGAAATAGTGATTAGTTAATGTTTTATTGTCTATGCTTAAACCCCTCGTTTTAAATGTCTTCTATGCATTTCTATCTCTTTGTTCAATGTTTCTTTTTACATCCCTAAACGAACTAGTATTTAATGTTCAATCTTTGACGCATGTATGATTGTATCTTAATCTTCATTTCCTACTCTTCATCACCATCATAATTACTAAGCGATGCCATATAGTTAGACGAAATACTAAATGGTTTGACCTATACAAATAGTCACAAAGCATGACTCCAAAAGACGGTTCAAGATCAATTATTTTTGACAATACAAATCTTAAATCATTCGCTATAGTGGTCAGAAGTACAAAAGCTAAAGATTAAGCAGAAAATATTAAATATCAATCACCAGATTTTTAATATCACTTTATTAAATATCACTTTAATCCTCACCAGATTTTAGACTACATTTACGACCATTTCCACTACCTACCTAGGACATATAATTGTCGAGGTTCCCTTTAAAGTGCTGATATTTCTTTGCTCGCTAGTTTATCGGAGCAATATATTATGCGCTCCCCGCTAAGGAAAATCCTGGATGCACCCTTGAGTCATATGGATTGAATAAAGAAGGGGAGGGATATTAAGGCATTTTAGACGAACACAAATTTTTTGTTTGTGATTATCCTCTAATTGTTTAAAACAGAAAGCTCCATAATTGGTACAGATGATAACCACAAAATGTCAATTAAAAAAATAATATTTAAACTTACGGGTCTCTTAAGACTTGTACGTATGAAGGAAAAGCAAAATTCATATCTGATTTGATCCTAGCTTACAAAAACTTATAATCAATAATCCAGCCGCTACTTATTATGCAGGCAGATAAAATCATACCATCTATTTTTTTTTTGGATACTGAAACCCACTGCTTTGCGTCCCAAAATTAGCAATAATCTAACTACTACATAATACATACGGAGACATTTTGAACCATGCATTTTATTATTTTGATTTTGTAAGGGGTTGCAATTAGAAAACAACTACCCTGATTATTGATGCCTTTAGCTTATGAATAATAGCAGTGGCGAATCCAGGGGGCGAGGGAGGCGCGTGCCCTTTAACATAGTTTAGAGTAGTGTAATTTACTTAATTAAAGCAAATTTGCCTTAGTTAAACTTGCTCCTAACGCAAGTCTATCGGATCAACCTCTTTTGCCCCCCCCCCCCTAAAAATTCTGGATTCGCCCCTGAATAATAGTAATAGTCAACTGTTACATAAATGAGATGCATTTTTTTTTTCTTAGGATACCTGTAATAGCAAGCTGCTAACTCAACTTTTGACTCCCTAGGGATCCCAACATTTTCAGTTATACAGCATGTACTTTTTATAAAAAGTAACGCCATCTATTTTTTTTCCTAGGGTGCCCGAATTAGCTAGCTATTACTCCAACTCTAGACTCATTTGGGTCCCGAAATTAGCAAACTTCTACCCAATTTTATGCAAAAGTACCGGCCCGGGTATCGGAGGCTGGATTTTAGTGAAAACCATAGTGTCCCCTTGGCCAGGAGGCTTACAGTTGTAAGTTTTGAGCCATTCTTTGTCGGAACTCGTTTTAGCTTAACGAATGGTTTTTTCTATTTTTCTTTCTGCATTTAGGTGCCCGTGACTGAAGGACTTAAGGATAAAAGTTTCAACTCAATTACAAAAAGAAGTTTTTGATCTTTTATCGGCCCCAATTTGAACACTCTTGGTGCCAAATATTTTTTTTACATTAGGTTCCTCCTGGTCTAAGGACTTGTGGTTGTTAGTTTTGAACTGATCAGGGACAGAAAATGTTTGCCCATTTCCAGGTCTCCTAACACCCTTCCCCTTCTCCCAGCAAAATATGTCATCTTCTTGGCCTAGAAACGATTTCTGAAAGTTGCCTGTTTATCGTACACCCTGGACCAAACATTTCCACTTTTTTCATTAAGAAACCTATTTGTAAAAATTTGTCAATTTGCACTCTTTACGAATCATGTCCCAGAAAATTTGAGCGTCATGTCAGCTCTAGAGGTATATTTATTGGACCGTTCTACTATTTTGAACAGAATCACTGTCTCAGAATTTGGTTGGAGGTCTTGGGAGGTTACATGGAAGACAGGTGGCGTAAAAAGACACGGGAGCGGACTGGCTACCCCTCCCCCCCCCCAATAACTTTTGAATCTTAAAAAGGGCAGTAGAACTTTTAATTTCCATTTGATTTGAATTCCCTAACAAGTTTCTACGACCTCTCATACCGTATAAGTAGACAGGAAAAACAAGAATGGAAGAAATAGCACATTGAAGGCACATGCTCTTTACTAAGGCAACCGTATAACATTGTATATGACAAAATTATCGTTTCTAATTGCTTCTGGAAGAATATTTTTGCAGACACATTCAAACATTTGCTCAGATTCTGAGACCCCTAACTTTTGGCAATTTCCTGTTTTCTTTTTCTTTTTTTCCCACCATATATGGCTCATTGCAATTATGGATTATCCTAAGCTTTCCTAAATATACACAAAGTGATCAAAGACGTAAAATTGGGGGGGGGGGGGGGGATATGTAACACGCTTAATGTTCCACAAGTTTTAGAGTATATTATTTGTTTTTTTATTTTAATCTGTTCCTGCTTGAGTCAAGTTTGATCAGAAACAGTACAAAAATATCAAAAGTAACATCAGAACTAGTTTCGCTGTTGCAAAATAGTTCACTCAGCAACTATTTAAAAACAAGCTCGATTCGGTTATTGATCCCATTTTACAAAAAAATGATGTAATTGAAGGGAGGATAAGCAGACTTGCCGCTTCTCTCTTATATGGAAAAATTCTTACAGCATAAATAAAACCAAAACTACCCCTGTTATATTAAGTGATTTCTTTTAGCCTCCCCATAGAGAAACTTGTTTGCGCTTATGAAGGACACCTTAAAAAATTATTTTGGAAAAACCTTCAGAAAATTATTTTAGGAAGTGAAGGGGGGAATGTAACAAAACTCGTTCCTGAAATAAAAGTTTAATAAGAATGAAATATGCATAATGATAAAAGAGTTAAAGGAATATACTCTGGAGTTTTAAGCTCCTTAATTTCACAGGTATGTTTTATAATTCTATGTTTATGTTCTTTATTTTAGTACCCTACAGTAAACATATAAGTATTTAAACTTTAAAATACAATGGGAACATTATTTAAGTTGCGTCATGGGAATAACAATATTTTCATGGACTGTGGAAAATGAGTGCGTCATTGATAATTCCTTATATCCCAACATTCTATGTGCTCCACATGTCTCATCTTTCGTGTTATCCTAGGAGAGATAACTCACAAGCCTAATGAAAAGTATAGTATGTGAACTCTTTTTACACACTTAATTCGTGTGCCGCAAATATCTTCTTTGCTTAGTAAGAAAGTATAATTTGATATGTTATAGAATTCAAGATATGTATTAACAATTTCAGATGTTCCTGTTTGCAGTCCTAGCGCTAGCCTTCTCTGCCTTTTCTATTGAAGGGAAACCGAGAGATTATCTGCTACCGCTACAAGAGCCTGTAACTAATAACACCGCCTTCCTTGATTCTTTTTCGAAATTTATCACTCAAGCAAGAAGTGATGAAATTTGTAGCAACGGACAATGTGATTTGTCAAATCAAATTGACATTACGTCAAGTAATCTGAAGTGCACCCAATACGTTATGTCAACTGTACAAACAGAAACTTGCTGCAAGGAATGCTGGATGGCTTTTTGCTGTCAAGAAAGCAAGAATTGTGCTATTACCTGCAATGGTGGGACTAGAATGTTATAATAATGTTTGGTATTACGATTTGACTAAATTCATTTTGTAATAATTATTGTCACTCTATTGCAAGCACAGGAGTAGAACATAAAACAAGCTCCCCTCTGCCAGCGTGAAACATAAGCAGCAACAAAACATTTAATTAGAACTTGTCTCAACTTTTTTCTTCAATTTATCGTTCTTATATTTATAATTTATTATTTATTAATAGTTATTATTATTTATTAATTCAATTATATAAACATAACACAAACATCAATAACAATAAAGATCCTAGAAGAGAGCTTGTTAAGGACCAAAAAAAAAAGAAAAAATTAAAGTTATGCAGAAAAAAAAAGATAGAAGAATAGAACATGGGTAATTAAAGAAAATTGGTTAAAAGTTGAAAGATTAAATTATATTATCAAGTTTTGTTACATTGCTGTACAGCATGAAGAAACTTGTGGCTAGCTCAACACTGGAGGGTATTTTATTCCATTGGATAATAGATTTGTAAATGGGAGATTGCTGGGCAGCACTAGAAACGCGTTTAGGAATTATAAAGGCTCTATTGAATGAACGGAGACAGTGGGCCTCCTAATTATTAATATTATAATAGGTTAGTAGTTGAGGAGGAAGATTATTTTGGAAGGCAGAGTAAGCAAGCGATAAATTTAATTTTTGTATGATTTGATCTATTGGAACTATGCCAAAATCTGAGTACAAATCACGGGTTGGATATAGACGGGGAAGCCGAAAAACTGCTTAATGGCACGGTTTTGGGCAAATGAGTTTTTTAGTGAAGGACCGATTTGTATTTCCCCAAACTGATCCGCAATAAGAAAAGTAAGGACAAATAAAGGAATAATAGAGGGTAACTAGGATGTCAGGAGGAAGAAAATAATTTACACGGTTAAGCATAGCTACTTGTCTCAAAATTATTGTTGTGATGTAAGAAATATGATTAGAGAAAGACAAGCATGAGTCAATAAACAAACCAAGAATCTTGGCAACCTCCAATTGTGGGAGGATTTCGGAGGAGTACTTGAGACCAAGAGCAGGTTGGATTTCGTCTTTGTTGTAGGGGGCTCTGAATAATACTACTCAACTTTTTTGCTATTAATGGTCATGTTATTCGTAAGCCACCACGCCTAGACTCTGTTCAGAAGGACTTGTGCAGAGGTCATTGCCGATGGTAAATTGGTGCCAGTGATGAAGAAGTTGCTGTCATCAGCAAATAGTACAGGATACACATAAGGGCCCAGGTCCATAACAAGATCATTGATAGATAGGAGAAATAAACCCTTGCGGTACACCCCTCCGAACAGGTAAGGGCTGAGAGGATACTCCACCTAAGCTCACACTCTGTACCCTTCCAGATAGATAGGAATCAAACCAAGAGAGGGGAACAGCACGAATACCGTAACTATTTAATTTAATTATTAAAATTCTATGATCGACCGTGTCAATGGCCTTAGAGAAATCCAAAATTAAGCCCAATACAGTTTTTTTAAGGTCGAGTTGTGACAATTTGAGCATGAGAAGTTTAAAATTTCGGCCGACAGCCATATTGGTGGGGAGAAATCAAGGAAACGAAGTTCTGACTGCCAAACCGAAAGGGAGACAGACGTCTGAAGATAATTCTCTCGAGCACTTTGGATATAACGGGAGGAATTGAGATTGGACGATAATTACCTATCTAAGTTTGATAACCCTTTTTAAGAACTGGGATAACAAGGGCTGACTTTAGTAAATCAGGGAAAACTCCGTGGGTTAAAAATAGGTTGGCAATGTGCTTGATGGACTCGTAAACAAAAGAAGATATGGTCTTCAGGAGCTTATTACTTATTCCAAGATAGTCAGGTGTAAAACTAATAGGGAGAGAACCGATGATTTGAAGTAGCTCAGTGCTATCAGTTGGGCAGAAAAACATGGATCTAGAATTGAAGCAAGGGAGTACAGCCTGTAAGGAGGAGCGGAAGTCAGAACGAGGAACATTAGAAAAATAAATATTAAATGCGTCAGGTGTATGTAAAGGATCAATTAATCTGCCATTTGTGTCTGTAAGGCGAATAGGTATAGACTTTGAATTTCTATTTTTTGAGACTATACCATTAATGGTGGACCAAATCTTTTTCAGGTTTCCTTTGCAATTGAGGATTTTCTTATAATAATAATTTTTCTTCGCTTCACGGATGAGTTTAGAACATAAGTTTTTATAATTTTTATAATTTGATAGGTCATTATCACTACTGGTCTTACAGGCTAACTTATATAATTTGTTTTTACGATATGAGGAGACAATGAGGCTATGTGTTATCCAGTGGCATATAGGGATAGTTTTCCGGTTAGGTTTACGAATAGGAAAAGTTGAATGGATAATCTCACTTAGTCGTTGCGCAAAACCATTTGTGGCAGAATTTACCTCTTGACAAGTTAAAACATCGGACCAGTCAGTGTTTCTTAGGCAATCGATAAAATGGGCTATATTTGCAGAGCTGTAATTTCTAGTAGGTGTTGGGATATTAATTCTAGAGCGTAGAGGTAGGAGTTGCGAAGGTAGTGACAAGTAAATAGGAACATGGTCTGACAGATCCGAAAATATTATATTAGAGGACAGGTCATTTCCCAAGGAAGTAGATACAAAAATGTTATCAATTAATGTTGAAGTTGATCTCAGAAGATCAACTCTACTGGGGAAAAAATTGTGGGTAGAAGACCACTCGCGGTTACTGATTCAAAAAAAGTGTAACATTCAATGTTTTTACCAACATTGAGTAGGTTACAATTAAAGTCTGCAAGAACTATTGCCTTTTTATGGGCTGGATTAATAAAATTAGAGAAAGCATCGAACAGATTACAAAAAAAAATGAGTTCGGAAAAGGAGGAGGTTTATAAAACAAGGAGAGTATATTAGAATTTTGGCCGATAACTATGTTGACAATTATTGAATAAATACATCTGAGATTTATTTGTGTAGAGAAAATAGAATCGCACTCTGATAGCCTGGTAAAATTTACATTCGAACGGATGTAAAGTGAGATACCCCCAGAACACTTTGTCAATCTCCTGGGCATACAGATTACTTGGTAACAAGGGAGTAAAAATCCCTAGTGTCATCATTATCGGAAAGTCATGTATCTGTTAATCCTATTGCGTCAAAAGGGCAGACACCATTGAATAAAATTAAATCTTTAAACTTGAGCCACTTATCCCGGATGCTTCTGATGTTGAAACAAAGAACATTAGGGGAATTATTATTGACTAGTTTTGGCTTCACATCGGTAGCAAAATCGAGAATATCAGGGTATTTACAATTAGCATGAGTTAAGGTATCATCGGGGCTGCTTATAGGGTTGGCATGCTGGTTACTTTCTATATCGGAATAATTAAAAGCAATGTTATTAGAAAGGGATAAATTAGTTAAAAACGAAAAGCAACACATTAATTAGTCACCAGGCATTCTTGTTGGGTATCTTCTCGCTTGGGTTTTGCTTTGAACATCATCCTCGCCCGAAGAGACTTCGTGAGGGGTCGTCAAATTCTGTGTTAATGTGTTGGTAGGCTTTTTCTTGTTTTTATATTTTGCTATCGCTTGGGGCTTCTACCATCGTTTCAGGTGCTGGTGATTCTTTCAAATTTCTGGGGCACTTGGTAACAGTTGGGATTGTAGAAAATGCTGAGTTAGAATGACATTCCATGCCTTCTTTGAAGGATAAAAGTTGGACCGTAGCTTTTCGCCAGATTTCCTCTCCTAGGAGCGCAGTAATGGCCTTTTTTTTAAAGGATATTTTCAGTTCAACTGGTTCACTGCCAACCTCGATAAGATGAGAAACTGCGAGGTATGTGGCTAACCTTTGGCATTCTTGATTATAATGATGAATAAATTGTAGATGCAATAAAACTGGAAGTTGGGAAGAGGAAGGCTGCGATTTGGTGTTAAGTAGAGGAAATTGAGTGGAACATTGGGTAAATGAGAAGCCTTTATCTATTGGGGGTGGGACCTGTTTCCTCTGGTTCTTTGAAACTTCATTTTGGCTATTTAAGGGTCGACTTGGGGTTGGTTGTCTAGGGATTGTAGCTGCTACGACGGAGTAGGGCAAGTTCAATCTCACAGAGGTTCGGAGGATCTCGGCTCTCTTGTGATAGGCCGGATAAAGTTGCTTCTCAAGTGCCGTATGCCCATTATTATTACAATTTTTACAGTAGGCGTCTTTCTCGGTGCAATTTTCTGTAACGTGGCTAGGTTTACCACATTTTCGACATGATTGGAGTGACTGTTTACAATTATTTTTGCTATGACCATGAGCTAGGCAAACTGTGCATTGTAGGGGCTTTGGTTATAGGACTTATGGCGAAGGGCCATACCATACAAAAAATTTCTCTTTTCAACTCGTTTTTGCATACAATGAGCACTGAGCGACTGGGTATAAGATTACCATCAGTTTTCAAGCTGAGTCTTGTGGCTGTTGTTGGTTGGACGGGATGACCCGAAGAATCAATTAGTTCAGCTGTAAATTCCTCTATTGGTATACCGGTGTCAACACCATAAATCACGTATTTATACGACTTTTCTACTTCTTTTGAAGTGGCAATGATTTTGGAAACCCTCAACGATTAGTTCCTTGGAGCTTGAAAGGACTGAATCCGCGGCCTTGTGAGGGGTAAAATAAAGATCTATCAGACCGTCTTTCAGGAAAACTACTTCAAAAGTTGAGTTAGCTAGTAGAAATATAGGCTTTCTAATATCCATTAACCGATCTCTAGTAAAGGGTTCACCATTGGTTTTCTTGATGGTCACAATGTAATAGTATGGCTGATCTAAAGAGCTAGGTAGTGATTCTTAAGCTCTAATTTTAACACACTCAAAGTTTTCATTCGTAATAAATAATCTATGAGCTGGCGACCTTGAAATTTATTAATGATATCTCAGTATTTTAGCATAATATTCAGAGCCCGTCTTCAGTCTTCAGGTAGATTGACCACCGAGGAAAATGAAAATATTAAAAAGAAAAGTAGATTCAGAGATAAAATCAATAAGTTTAAAACTTTCCATGACACCCTGTAAAAGGAAAAACAAAACTTAGAAACAAAGAATAAAAAACTGAGTAAAGTAAAAACTATAAAAATTAAAAACACACAAGAAATTCGAACATTGAGATGCGTAAAAATTGATAATAATGAAGAACCCGTAATATCATTAAGAATATCTCAAGGCGTGTTGAAAATCAATTATCTTGTTGGAACTTAATCATTTTAACATAAATTCTAGGAGGCAGATAAAGTCAAATGTATTTTGTCCCTTGATGATATGCGAAGGACCAACAGAGATAGTGCAGTCCATATTTAGAAAAATTATGTGTACCTTGGATGGAACAAAGGAGTATTTTATACAATTGCGTAAACAAATGATTTCTGTTGTGAAATTACTGTCTATTTTGGGTCCCACTAAGCAAGGTAAAATTAATTTGAGATACACGTCTTTACCCTTTTTGTAACATAGCATTCAGCATATGAGACTTCTCGGACATACAGTTTTTCATCTCGTTAATACATAACGAACAAGAAATTATCGGTAAACTGCTGAAAAAAAAGGAAAGAATGGATACTGTTGCACGCTGCGGACTGTTCATTATGATTTTAACCAGCCACCAGGATTTACGGCCTCTCGACAGCCACCAGGATATACACCGGCACCAGGATATAGTCTTTAAGAATCTAGGTGTTGCGATAAACTAACTTACTGATGTCTGAGGAGAGAGCGTCAACCTTCCTTTTATTTAGGGAATTGTATCTATTTTGAAAACCAAATGCACCTAGATGAATCTTGTTTCTCAAGGGGTAACTGTATAAAGGTTAAACTTTGGTTTAAAAGAGAATGGCCAAAAGCGGGCAGCTCAAACACGTATCTAAGATCACTTGGAATTTTTTATTAAATTGAACAGACCTTAAACAGCAACAATAATTCTTGAATGGAATCAAAGAGAGGCAATAAAACTTCAAACGCACATCAAATATCATTTTTGTAAGGGGCTGACGTAATTTCAGCCCACTAAGTGCTTTAAGAACGAACGGTCCAATACAACAGTAATGCGGAAAAAGTCTTGTTTTCACAATACCACGAGAATTGAAGGACTTATTCATCTACTCTTGCTTTAAACAATACAACTTTCAGTTCGGAAGTTTCGATAGTTAACCGATAAAACACTTGCAGCTAACAATTAGCTATACTTTTTGTACTCTAAAATGCTTTTATTTTAGCATTAATGAAGCTTTTGCGCAAGGAGAGTGAAAAATAAACGTTCAAATCGGGATAAATTCATTTATTTAGACAATAAGAACAGGTACAAAAGTCTGGATATTCCAATCACGTATACAGCAATCGTCATCAGTG
This sequence comes from Artemia sp. Kazakhstan ARC1039, assembly GCA_029168905.1. Lineage (NCBI taxonomy): Eukaryota > Metazoa > Arthropoda > Branchiopoda > Anostraca > Artemiidae > Artemia > Artemia sp. Kazakhstan ARC1039. Next base: position 11,043 of record JAQQPU010012948.1, read on the forward strand.
GAAATACTAAAGCTTTAAAATTAAAACTAACATATTTATAAAAACAAAATAGTTAACTTCCCCTAGGTTTTTTCTGAGAGAGTTCAATAAACAGGGTTCCTTCAAAGTCTTTAGGTGTAAACTTTTTTCTTTAATCTTGCCTAAATGTAAAACGAATTTCCAATGAAGGTGGCAGAGTTTTCTCTGTCTTCTAATTGCAAGAGAAATGTTGAACTTATAGTTGTATACTTGATAGGTCTTATCTCCCCATGAACCTAGATCGGAAAACAAAACTATTTAAAAAAAAATGGATACTGTAAGACAAACAAAAAGAAGCAAATTCTATATTTGAAATAAGCTAAATAGTAAATTTCTTGCTGCCATAAAAAATGTGTCGTGAATTATAAAATTCGCATGGAAAATCGAATTTTTTGCTTGAAGTCAAATTCAACAATAAAGGGCTTGGCACACGTAGCTGATTTCGGGAACCAATTTCAGCATTAGTGGACAAACGATAGCAGTAAGAAAAATTTGTTGAAAGAAAAATTCATTGCGCGAGATTTTCAAAACAAAGAATCATGGACACAAATAGTCAACCGAAGTTTATTAATAGTTGCATGATTGATCTCAGATTAGTTCTCAGCTCAGTAGCGGGGTCTTACACTGCAGACATCTCTGGCTGACTATTTATTTGTATCCCTATTTTTTTGTGATGATCATGATGAAAATCGGCGCTGATGGTCTAAATCGGCGCCGAAAACTAGAAAATTTTTCAAGATCAAATCGACGCTGATTTCTTTTAAAATAGGCGCTGATTTGGAAATTAGTTCCCGAAATCAGCTATCTGTGCCCTTCACGAAAAGATCCAAGCTTTAGGAATCTCACAAAATTACAATAACCACTCGAAAAAACGACTTTTACTGCTATTTGGGCAAAATATTGGTTGTGTGAACTCCATGTTCACACAACTCCATCTTCGACAATATTATGGAAAACATCTTTGACTACTTAGCTTGTTATTTTATTATTATTTTTTTTATTACTTTGTTTAACATATCACATGTATGACTTTTCCAAAAATAATGTCATGTCTTTTCAGCTTATGCAACTTTAATTTGCTTCTGAATGATTGGATTACCCATTTTTTCTTGAAATACATCTTTAAAAAAACACAAAATATTCTACCTTGATTACATTTATAAATAAGCGAAACAATGTTATAAAATATAAAGGTTACCCTGTACATAATTAAAAAAAAAGGTTTTTGAATTTTTCTATTGAAACTGTTTTTTTAACCGCACACGGATTCAAGTTTCACTTTATTCTTTTTAAGTTTTAGATTTAATTTAGCACACAAAAGGATATCCATTCGGCTTAATGGGAGTATGTGTGATAGAATTTAAAAAAGATAACACATTTTCACACTAATTCAAAACCCGTCTTGCAACTTTAAATTTTGTATACGGCGAGAACCAATTATTGTCCTTTGCCTCTATATAGAGAAAAAAAATATTTCATTTAGCCTTTAATTTGGTGATTCTTAGTTTCAATGGAATTCTATCCCTCTAATTTAAGGCACAGGCAAACAGTATACAATGCTAACTTATCTTTGAATGTCCCTAGGAAATATGAATAGGAAAAAAAAATGCCAGGCTCCGGCTCTTTTTCATTATTCGTTTCATTCTCCCTTGCCAAAAGTCACATTTGTAAACATAGACCCAGCGAATCTAAATGACATCGGGGGTCATGTGATTTTATTTAATAAAGAAAATAGTCTATTTGGCAGAAGTAATTCTTTTCGCGTTAAGTTCAAATATTAAAACCTCTCTTTCTTGGCGCCAAATCAAGTATTTAAAAGACAGCTACCCTAGTAAAGATCTCTGAGGATTGTAATTTATGTTTTGTTCTTGGATCAAAATTTAATTAAAATTCTATTGTTGGAACGGGGTTAGTTTAGGAAAATGAAACTTTCAGGATGGGTCTAGGCTACAAGCTAAAGTAGCCTGTGTCCCGGGAGGATAGCTATTTTGAAGTACCTCCACTTCTTCTCCCTCTAGAGGTTCCTGAAATTTGCCTACATATCAGGTATATATCTTGAAATTTTGACAAAACAAAATTTTACCTTAATTTTCAGTGGTAAAATTCTACTTTGGCTAGGCCTACTTTTGGCTATCTTGGAATGGGGTTAGGTTAGGAAAATGGGTCAATATATACCAAATCATATTATTGAGTTAGGACTAAAGTGAATACACCATTTGATGCCTTTTTTTATGCTGATTATGAATATAATAAGCATTTCTATCAGAAATGAATTTCAGCCCCCCCCCCCCTATATAGGCCAATTTAGGGTTAGGTTAGGTATAGCCTATATAGGGGGGGGCTGAAATTCATTTCCGATAGAAATGCTTATTATATTGGTAATCAGCATAAAAAAAGGCATCAAATGGTGTATTCACTTTAGTCCTAACTCAATAATATGATTTGGTATATATTGACTGGAAAATGAAACTTTCAGTGATGAATCTACAGGCTAAAGTATGTCCTGGGAAGGTATTTTGAAGTACCTACCTCCACTCCTTCCTCTAGAGGGTCCTGAAATTTGCCTACATGACAGGTTCCATTGAAATTTTGACAAAACAACATTTTACCTTAATTTTCAGTTATCGGTTTCTTTTTCTATGGCTTTAGCTCTGAAATTGCAATTTCAGTTATTTGAGCAGAATTTTAAGCCATAGGCAGTGTTTTATTTCCAAAATTTAGGAAATGTATTTGCATATCTTTAAAACCCTATAAGTTGGGATTGAGCAAAGCTGTGAAGCTGAAAACAATTTTATTATACTTCATTTAAGCAGAAGATCTATTCTGCAAGGTTTCACTTCTATAACTCACAGATTTTTAAAGGTTATCAAAGGTCAGGACCCTCTAGAGGGAGAAGGAGTGAAGATAGGTACTTCAAAATGGACACCCACCACATGGCTAAAATGGGAATAAAGTTAATTTTTGATGCAAATTAATGTAATATTTAGATTAAGGATGCAATTCTAGGTATATATTTACACATTAGGGGGGTGGGGTATATATTCTGTGAATATATAGCTCTAAGAAATTCATGAATTTCTTAGAAAAAAACTGGAAAAACAATGAAAGAAGTGAAGATAAAGGCTCTCCCCCTGCAAAATGTGTTAACTAGGATTATTCTACATATTATGGAATAGGCTAAGAATTGTTTTCTTAATAGGCTATGTTTCCTTTTGTCCAGCTAGACTCCTAGGCTTAAAATACTGGTTGGCCAGTTGGCTAATTTAAAGATTCATATATATATATATATATATATATATATATATATATATATATATATATATACACTGTCAAGTTAGCCATCTGGTGGTATCCCCTTCAAAATACCTTCCCAGGACATACTTTGGTAAATTTTTTGTTGTTCATTTTATTGACTTATGAATGAAGTAAACATACCACTTAATGCCTTTTTTATGCTCTTTCCAAATATAATAATCAATTTTGTCAGAAATGAATTTTACCCCCATCCCTATATATGACAATTCAGGGCATATATTTGCACATTAGGGGAGGGGTAGGGGGAAAGTCTAAACTTACCTCTCATTTACATAAGAAATAAAATTTACCCCCACCCCCCTAATGTGCAAATATATAGCCTACCCTGAATTGGCATATATAGGGATGGGGGTAAAATTCATTTCTGACAAAAATGATTATAATATTTGGAAAGAGCATAAAAAAAGGCATCAAGTGGTATGTTTACTTTATTTGTAGCCTAAGTCAATAATATGAACAACAAAAAATTACCCATACTTTAGCCTGTAGACCCATCCCTTAAAGTTTAATTTTCCTAACCTAGCCCCTTCCTAACCTACCCATCATATTCCTTATGGATTAAACACTATGACTTTTTGTTATACTCAAGTTCAACTGGTGGTTGAAACAATGAGTATAGCACATTTAGACTACAGCTCCACTATACTTTACTCTCCCCCTAAATGTACAAATCTATAGTCCAAATTATATAGCCTATTTCTAATCTGTTTCATTACCTATTACATTTGTTTTGCTGATCCTTTGACAAAACTCAAAACAGGCAATACTATTCCCATCATTTTCCTTACAGATTAAACATGTTTTTCTACAGGCACATACTTTAGCCTGTAGACCCATCCCTGATAGTTTCATTTTCCTAACCTAACCCCTTTCCAAGATAGTCAAAAGTAGCTAAAGTAGAATTTTTCCAGGAAACATGTTAAGGAAACAATTCTCACTTTATCACATGCAGAATAATTTTAGCTAACACATTTAGACTGCAGCTCCACTATACTTTACTCTCCCCCTAAATGTGCAAAAATATATAGTCTAAATTATATAGCCTATTTCCAATCTATTTCATCACCTATTACATTGGTTTTGCTGATCCTTTGACAAAACTTAAAACAGATGATACAGAATTAACATGTTAAGGAAACATTTCTTACTTTATGACATGCACAATAATTGTAGCTAACACATTTAGACTGCAGCTTCACTAGGCTATGCTTTACTCTCCCCCTAAATGTGCAAATATATAGCCTATTTCCAGTCTTTTTGATCATATATTACTTTTGTTTTTCTGGTTCTTGTTTTGTCACAATAGATTTAACTTTTGGATTGAAATAACATAGACACATTGGTGGAATACATGGGAAATATATAGTTCTGGCTATATGTTTGCACATTTTTTCAGTTAACAGAACATGCAGATATAGCTATGAAACAAACTTAGCCTAGACTGCCTCTAGAATCACAATTTTATCCTGAATCCAATTATGACATTTGTTTTCATCGTAAATTCAATTTTAAGCCCTTTACAGACCCTTAAAGATGATACCTTTTTTTCTTATTTTACTACTAATACTACTACTACTAACAACTCATGGCAGCACCAAGCCACCTGAGGCCAACACAGCTACACATGCTCCTCCTCCACCCCAATCTATTCAAAGTCTCCCTTTTTACACCCGCCCACAAAGTTCCCATTTCATTTAAATCTTTCTTTATGACGTCCTCCCACCCCAGACAGGGACGACCTGCTTTTCATTTCTTATTTTAGGTATGGCTTATATAGGCCTACCTGTGTTAGCATAAATCTTGTTAAAACCAGCTTACCCATAAATTGAATTGACAATAACAAAACAAAGAATCAATAAATGCATAAGAAATATAGCCTATAATATGGGCTATATATTTGGGTAATGTTAGAAAGATAGTTTATGAAATTGACTTTGCAATGGAAACACATGTCATATTTGGATTCAGGAGGAAATTCTGGTTCTAGAGTTAAGTTTAATTCTTAGCTATCTGAATACTCTGTCAATCAAAATATAGTGGAACTACAGTCAAAGAATGTGAACTACAATTACTCTGTACATAATGAAGTAAGAATTGTTTTCTTAACATCATTCCTTCTCAATAGCCTCTAATCTCATCATTTACCCTCTTTATTAGTTGAAATATTACACCAGATGGTATAAGCCCAGGAGACTAGCTAAACATAAGGAAACATGTTAACAATTCTTACTTCAGAATAAGCAGATTAATCAGAGTTGTCACATTTTGCACAGGGAGAACCTTTATCTTCATTCTTTGTAACAAATTTATCTTCACAATTTTGTAACATATTTTTTAAAAATAAACATGGATTCAACCACATTTTTTCATTTTCAAATACTATATCTATGTAATTAAACACCATCAATGCCATCTAATTATATTCTCACATCACATGTCAATAGACAAATGGTGATAAATTAGGTCAGTGGCAGATCCAATATAGATCAAAGGGGGGGGGGGCTAGGCATTTGGAAAGAGGGTGAAGTGCTGGGGGGCCTAAGGAGTATGGAATACCCCCCCCCCTTAGCAACACAGGGGTCCAGGGCCCTCCCCAGGAAAATTTTCAAAATTGAAGTGTAAAATAGCACATTTTTAGGCTGTTTTTAACTCTTTATTAACCAGTGTTTAGAAGCAAAAAAATATGGTTGGACTCAAGAATATTAACAAAAAAATAGAAGGATTTTGAAGCCATTAGAGTGTTTTTGCATTAACATATATCTTACCCTTTGACCATAAGAATTTGAACATTGAAAGCTATTACCTTTTTATTTCAAGTATGGAAATACTTTTAGTTCTGATACTACTATTTGTTCAAATGCTCAAGGTTTTAAAATGGCCCAATTTGACAAACACATTTGTCTTGGTTTTGACTGACTAAAATGATGTAAGACTTTATTTACATCAATTTCCCTTTTCTTGTGAATATGAGCCAGTGCAATCCTGTTCAATCAGTCTTCTGTGATGGTTGACCTGAGATAAGTTTTTACTCTTCTCTGTGAAGAAAAACTGCTTGGTCAAGGCAGTTGTGACCAGTAACATAGAGAATATCTGCAATAAAATTGCTATGTTTGGAACAAAATCTCTATTACACTTTGACAAAGCAGCTCCACAACTTTGTAGAAGATTCTTGGGGATTGCTGATTTCCAATGTTCCCGCCAAATTCCAATCTCTCTGGATAGCTCTAATGATGAAGCAGAAATGTCATCATAATAGTTATTGGCAGCTTCCAACACTTCTTCAATTGTATGATTAGGAAAGTTAGATTTCTTAGATCTCCAGATGGGAAACCTCACTTACAGAACTAAATCTGATGTTCAGCTCAGAAATAAGGTGGTTTAAAAATGGAATTTGTATTGTCACCTTGGGATACTGTTCTGCATCTTGATCTGGTAACTGAACATTAGCTCTTTGAGTCTGTTGGCTGCATGTTCAGGGTAAGATTATTTCTTTTCCTAATTGCAATGCAGTGGCTTGTAAAGATGCAAATAGTTTCTTGAAGTCAATATCTACTTTCAATCTCATTTGTTTGAGTTTGCTTAGTATTGACATTATATAACCTTTGCAGTTGATAGGACTTGTTTGGGGTCTTAGAGAAACATACTCAGTTGTGCAGTTTTAGCTAAGCAATGAACAGCTGTGTTTAAACTCACAATAAAGTCACTTCTTCTCAATGCGCCTCAAAAGGCAACTAATTTATATGCTGTTTCTGAGTCCTTATCTGATTCCATATGCTTCAGTTATTCAGGAACAGGACAAATAAGCTCATTAAAAATAATAAGGCTGTCATGGTGTTCAACCCATCTTGTCAGGTATAAGGACTTCAATTTCCGTTTTATGAGGTTCTTCACAAGGAGAATTCATAATTATATTCTCTAACAAAGACATTTGTTTTGCTGATCCTTTGACAAAACTCAAAACAGATGATACTATTCCCATCATATTCCTTACAGATTAAACACTACAACTTTTTGTTATACTCAAGTTCAACTGGTGGCTGAAACAATGAGTATAAAAAGCCAGAGGCTGCTCAGTAAGTAACAAGGCTTTAGCCTCATTAAATTTTCCAGACATATTTAAGCCTCCATCAAATCCTTGTCCCCTTAGGTTTGTCTAACTTAATCCTGGAGACTTCAGTGCATTAACAATTTTGTTGTGCTTCACTTAAGCAGAAGATATATTTTTGCAAGGTTTCACTTTTATAACATATAGATTTTTAAAGGTCAAGACCCTCTAGAGGGAGAAGGAGTAGAGGTGGGTACTTCAAAATACCATCCTGGCACATACTTTAGCCTGTAGACCCATCCCTGATAGTTTCATTTTCCTAACCTAACCCCTTTCCAAGATAGTCAAAAGTAGCTAAAGTAGAATTTTTCCAGGAAACATGTTAAGGAAACAATTCTCACTTTATGACATGCAGAATAATTTTAGCTAACACATTTAGACTGCAGCTCCACTATACTTTACTCTCCCCCTAAATGTGCAAAAATATATATTCTAAATTATATAGCCTATTTCTAATCTATTTCATCACCTATTACATTGGTTTTGCTGATCCTTTGACAAAACTTAAAATAGATGATACTATTCCCATCATATTCCTTACAGATTAAACACTACGACTTTTTGTTCTACTCAAGTTCAACTGGTTGTTGAAACAATGAGTATAGCACATTTAGACTGCAGCTCCACTATACTTTACTCTCCCCCTAAATGTACAAATCTATAGTCCAAATTATATAGCCTATTTCTAATCTGTTTCATCACCTATTATCTATTACATTTGTTTTGCTGATCCTTTGACAAAACTCAAAACAAGCAATACTATTCCCATCATTTTCCTTACAGATTAAACACTACAACTTTGTATGGTTTTGATGGTTTTGAAAATCCTCTAAACCTTTCTTGTATTTTGTCAGTGGTTGCTTCACAAACTTTTATAGATCCTAGAAAAGAAAATAGGCATAATTATTGAAGGTTTTATTTTGATACTGTAACTATTTTATCATTTTTATCAACTAAAAAACTTGTTTTGGACTCCTGCTTTTTTATGGATATAGATTTAATAACATAAATAAAATTATTTTATACTAACAGTTACCTGCAGCTTTGCTCATGGTAAGAATTCAAAATAGAATACAATTGTGATTGTATATAATACATGATACTAAAAAGGAAATAAAAAAAAAAACAAGCAAGTTATCAAACAGCTGTAACAATGTATTCATAAGTGAAGCTAACTACCACCTGTTTGGAACATTGAAAATGTCAAAACAAATTGCCTATTTGAATTATAAGGACAAAAAAAAATTCTTAACAGAGTTATAGCGCCAGTATTTTTCTTGGGGGGGGTGGGGAAGAAGTTTATTCAAGTGCTACTGAAGAAAAGTTACCATTTACCAAAGACGCTACTAGGCTCAATTTAAAATATTACACAAAGTATTAATAAATATTAAATATTATTATACAAGATATTGCAAAATATTATTATAGTTTTTTCTCCAAATTATTGGGGGGGCAGTCTCCCCCCCCCCAAACGACGCTATTGCTTCTTAAGGTGAATTTTAATAATCTAAGTAGCAAAGAACCCATCCAAGGTATGTGTTATTCTCAGATAAGAAATATCATCCATGTCTTAGCACTCATTATATAATTGAATCACAGACAAAGAAACACAATTTTTTTTGTTTACAAACAATCTACAATTTTATTTATATAGATTCAATAAAGATTGCCTACATGCCTCTACTTTCAAAAGGCGCAGAAATTATTATCAGCCTCCCCCCCCCCCAAAAAAAAAAAATGGAAAAAGAAATCTGAAACTGTACAAAGGCAATGAAGACTCTTAACAAAGCATATGTTAACAGCTAGCAGACCACTATAGTTTATCTGACTGCCCAATTCAGGACCAGTTGGGCTAAATGAAACACAGTATTTGCAGAAGGAACCACATCATTTTTTTTATGTATGCAAGCCTGTTATATGAGTTAAGCCACTCATTTCTGAATTTCCTTGACTGATTCCCCTCCAAATTTGCAGGAAAGCTGTAGTCAGATGATGGTTTCCAGGTTTCTTTTAAAAATTTGTAAGTTTCACTTTCATTTAATGCTTTTCCAACTGCATTTGTTATATCATAAATGGGATATTCATCTTCAATGTTGTCCTGAAAAAATTAGAATTTTTCAATGTTGTCCTGAAAAAATTAGAAATTAGAATTGTAAGCTTAAATAGTAAGGCTTAAACCTGGTGTTTGCCTGCAAAACAAACTTCAAAAGCACAATAACCTTAAACCCATTCGCGACCTTGCTATAAGCATATAAAAACTTAATTTAAATAACAAGGGATTAGGAAAACTTGGAAAATTAACTTAAGAAGGGCTGATCCATCCTATTACCAAACATGACAAAAATAATGGAAAAATGAATAAGGCCAGACTCAGCAGACGTATGGGAAGGATGTTGCACTGGGGAGGGGGGGGGGCAAGCAGTAACCCACTAATATAAAAAAAGAGCCCTCAAGTCATAGAATCATGCCATCAATCATCATAGACAAGTTAAAACCTAGATAATATAGGACCTATTCAACAAAGAAATGCTGCTATTGAACTTACATAACTTACAGAACTTACATTTTACTTACATAAAAACTAATTTCATAATCTTAAATTGGAAATGTTTTGGACATTGCTTAAAGTAAAATGAATTCATTAAAATTATTTACCTTTGATGTTAAAGGTAGGTCAGATTGAACAAAAGTGCTTGTTGATGGTTCATCTGCTTTTGCCTCAACACTAGTCATAACATCTTTGTCATGTTCACAACTGCTTGATCACTGACTGAGTGAGCACTGAACATTGAATGAACCACTAGCACACTCACACTAGCATTGCTGCTAGAGGAGTGGGCCAGGCAGTCTATGACCTTGGTCGGGCGCGCGGATTCCTCTCATGTTCTGCAACTGAACAAAACAAATTACCCATTTTATCTAGTGTAAATTGGATACCCAAGGGGGGGGGGGGGGTGCTGTAGCCCCCTAGCCCCTCTCTGGATCTGCCAATGAATTGGTTTAGGTTAGATGCCGGTTTGGTGTTTGTTTATAAATGTTTTTCAAGATTTAGACAATAGACAAATATTTAGAAATGTGATAGAAAAACTGGAAATACAAGGAAAGTAGTGAAGATGAAGGTTCTCCCTGTGCAAAATATGTTAACTCTGATTATTATGCATATTATGAAGTAAGAATTGTTTTGTTAACATGTTTCCATATTTTTAGCTAGTGTCCTAGGCTTACACCCACCAGATAATTGAATAATTCTTTCCATGTTGCTAAAAATGTTTAATACAAGAAAAAATTCTTTTATGTCATTAATTAAAAAAAAAACTTTCTGAAAAATAACTTTTTCAAAGAAAAGTAAAGGCCATTTTAAACTTAAACTCAACAGATACAAATACCTTTTAAAATTCAAACTCAAAACGACCAGAAATTACTATTAAAGAATAAATGAAACCCAAAACAAACAGAAATTAAATAAACAATCATAGCAAAAACATACAACAAGTAATAATTTAAATGAATAAATAGATCTTAAAGCGAGCAATGCTTAGATTGAATATGAAACTCAAGCTTAAAACAAAAAAAAAATTTCCTATTGAAGTATAAATGAAACTTAAAACAAACAGAAATTAAATAAACAATCAATGCAAACAAACATACAATAGATATTAATTTAAATTAATAAATAAATCTTAAACTGAGTGAAGCTTAAATTGAATATGCAAATTAAGCTTCAAACAAACAAAAATCACCACAAACAAGAGTTTGGGTATGACCTCCTTCTCTCACTGTAAAAGTCTAAAACCTACTGCGTTATTGGCGCTTTACTGAAAACAAATTTTATGACAAATATTTTCTTTTGTACTTAATATTGATAATAAACATTAAAATTATAGTAACATTTTGAACTGATGAGCTTACACAAATTAATATCATTATACATCAAATATTCAGTTTAATTTATTAGCTCTTTTTAAAGTTGTTAAAGACGAACATAGTTTCCCTACAAACAAGTGTTTGGATACTGCCTCCTATCCTAACTGTAAATTAAAACCAAAAGCCTCTACTGCGTCAGTGGTGCTTAACTGAAAACGGATTATATTACAAATATTTTTTTTTCCAGTTCTTACAGCATTGAAGATAAAAATATAATTATAGTGAAATAAGTTCTTGAACTGATGGATCTTTCAACAATTAATGTCATTATACATCAAATATTCAATTTGATATTGTTTATACTTTCCAAAACTGTTCAAGACGCATATAGTTTTCAGTAAAGCGCCAATGACGCAGTAGGTTTTATACTTTTACAGTGAGAGAAGGAGGTCATACCCTAACTCTTGTTTGTGGTGATTTTTGTTTGTTTCAAGCTTGATTTGCATATTCAATTTAAGTTTCACTCGTTTTAAGATTCATCTATTAATTTACATTAATATCTATTGTATGTTTGTTTGCATTGATTGTTTCTTTAATTTCTGTTCATTTTAAGTTTCATTTATACTTTAATAGGAAAATATTTTTTTTCGTTTTAAGCTTGATTTTCATATTCAATCTAAGCATTACTCGCTTTAAGATCTATTTATTCATTTATATTATTACTTGTTGTATGTTTTTGCTATGATTGTTTATTTAATTTCTGTTCGTTTTGGGTTTCATTTATTCTTTAATAGTAATTTCTGGTCGTTTTGAGTTTGGATTTTAAAAGGTATTTGTATCTGCTGAGCTTAAATTTAAAATTGCCTTTACTTTTCTTTGAAAAACTTATTTTTCGGAATTTTTTTTTAATTAATTTTTGTTCGTTTTGATTGCAAAAAATTTCAAATTTTTAAAAATTCCTTATTTCAAAATCAAACATTAAAAGAAAAAAAAATCAAATATTCATTAAAGTATCAAAACTGATATCAAAGTAACAATATCAAAGTAAAAAAAGGGTTTGTGTCAATCTCGGAGTTTTTATTATCTGATGATTGAACTATTTTTAACAAAATTTCTATCTGAAAATTTTTATCGGATGGGTTTGGGGGAAAAGGGCGTGGGGGGACTAGATTAAGCTTCGGTCTCTTTTGACTCTTTAAAAGTGAATTAGAGCTTTTTATTTTGAATCAAATGAGCCCTCTCTGAAGTTTATACGGGTATCCCTTCTATAAGAACCATATATATCCCCAGAGTATAACTTACAACGCCTGTCCCTGGGCCCTGGGCGATTGTATCGACCCTGGAGTTTTAATATCTGATGGTTGAACTATTTTTAATAAAATGGTCACCTGAAATTTTTATCGGATGGGTTTATCCATCCGATACACCCAAAGGCGTGGAGGGCGGGAGGAGCTAGTTGCCCTCCGATCTTTTTTCACTCTGAGAAAATGAACTACAACTTTTAATTTCCATCAAATGAACCCTCTCTGAAGTTTATACGAGCATACCTTCCATAAAAACCATATATA
>JAQQPU010012949.1:748-15044 GCA_029168905.1 Artemia sp. Kazakhstan ARC1039
GTTGTGGGTGAAAAGGATGGGTACTTCAACTTGTAAAATGGGTTTAGAACGTGCTCCATTCTTGAATATGACTTTTCATACTAGTATGCTGCTCCAAAGATTGAAAGGCACCGTGATGCTAAAGCTTCGACACTAGGAAAGTATTCCTTGGGCAAAAACTGTAAAAGATATCCCTATGGAGGTCATTTTCTTGCAAACAAATGATCTCAGCTGCAGCTCATCTAAGCAATTTACCACATCTGCTTCAAATGGATATTGAAATAGCCTCGCTTCTTCTGCCTTTCAATCCAATTCAGAAAACGCTCCTGAAACTGCATCTGGAGGTCGTTGATGATCTTACATGCATATGATGTGGGGAACTCAGATGTTGCACCTGCAATGCTGAAAGTGCGTCAAGTTGTTGGCTTTTACTTGTTCCAGAAACAAGATAAGCTTAGATTTGAAGGCCTTTATATGAGTGCCTAGATCATAAATTAGATTTGTCTCTCCTTGTAGTTTTAGGGTCAGATATTTGGAATGACCAGTAATGTCTTCAGTAAAGGCTAATTTCCACAGCCACTCTTTTCAAGACAGTAAAGGCTGTTAATTGATTCTGTTTTCTAGGAAGTCATCTATTTCCTTTCTTAATTTAAATATCCTACTCAGAACTTTCTCACAACTTAACTGTCTTACTATTATGTAATGTGGTAAATCTTGTAATTCTGTGTCTGTATCTTTCAATATGTCTCTGAATTATCTACTGTTGAGTCCACGAGACCTTGCTGAGTTCACCATCTTCAGCACGGGAATCAGTACACTCCTAATGTCCATATATTTAGCAAATAAAGCTTGCTAGTGATTAGTAAAGTGCATGAAAATTGGATGTGGAACGTGTTTCTTATTACACACCTGCTCCACTTGACCAATCAAGCCTTTTGTTATGCCACTCATGTTCTTTCCTGCATCAGCAGTCAAGCAACTGAAATCAGTCAAGTCCAAGTTATAATCAGCATACTTTTTTTAATTCATTTAATATATCGTCTTCAGTAGCTGTGCCATACATGCAACGTGGGGAAGCCAACTCTTCCGTTAGATGACTCTATATCAGTTAATTGACTTTGAAAAGTCTATAAAATGCTATAGTGACATCTTTTTTGGCAATTAAAAGCTCCCTCTTGGCCCGATGAGAGGGTCTCGTGGGCCGCGTCTAGCCCGCGGCCCGCATTTGGGAGACCCCTAGTCAAAAGCAATGATGGATTTAAGTCAAACTCTTGTTTTTAATTTCATTTAGCAAAATTGATTAATTACCAGAGTTTGTACGGTTCTAACCAAGCAGAGCTGAGTATATTCCAGGCTGATCCGTCAATATCAAACAGGATGTTATGGTGTGCGTACAACTTAACCATCGTGCATTCAAACCCCGTTCAACTTAACCCATGTAACTTAAGCGACGTGCAACTGAACCCCGTCTAACTGAGACCCATCTTACTCAACCATCAAACTTTGTCTATATCAATTCCAATTTATTACAAGCCCTGTTTGACTCAACTAGGCCAAAGCCAAAGAATATGTTTGAAACAGTGCTGAATGGAACGACAAAATTTGCTTCTCGCTTCCTCCGCAGTTTCTAACTTATATTACCCACCTGGCTAACCCAAGAGATTTTCCTATTTGACAGGAACTTTCGGAAATTGGTCTCTTCCTGTCTTGTACATATTGAACCACACGAAAAATTTTGGTTGCTTTCTGTGGCTATTTTTGAATTTACAGCCATTCATAATTTTGACGATTTTGACGTCCTTCCGTAAAGAGAAACCAATACTAAAGTTTTTTTTTTAATTAATTTTTATTTTTGTATTTGTGGATTAATTTAAATGATGGTTTTGATTGTTTTATATAAAGAATATATGAAGAATAAAAAAACATAGTTTGAATTTCTAGATTCTATCAAAAATGTAAAAAAAAACTAAGCTCATTAACGAATGTATGTTCTTTCCAAATTTCTATTTTATGCTAATGGTATTATCACGAAAATATAAAATAGTTAAGAATGTTTTATCTTGTAAAGATTGGATGTCCACTAGGAATGTGTTCTGGCTGTAGTGTCTGCAGTCGGCGAGGGAGCTGATAGTGCAGGTCGAGCAGAAGCATCTGAGCTCCAGAGAAAAATAGAATCTTTCACAGTTATATTCCAGTTGCTCTATATGGAAGCAATTCTGAGAACGACAAACTCCCTTTCTGAGCAGCTTCAGGCAGTTGATCTGGTAATATCTAGGTCCCGCACCTTGATTCAAGCAACAAGGAAGGAAATAGCTGAACTGCGCTCTGACACTTCATTTACATCGCTTTTGGAGAAGGCAAAAGAGTTTGCTGAAGGTCTTGAATTTGAAGTACCTGACGTGAATGGACCCGTGACCGGATCCTCCTCTGCGAGTCAGAAGGGACGACCTAGAAGAACCAAAAAATTATCAAACACCTGAAAGAATTCATGACCACTTCGACGTTAGGAAAAAACTTTGTTGAATCCGACAATAGAGCTCCAACTCTAGCGGAAGAACTGAAAAGAAAATACCTAGAGACAGTAGATCGTCTGATTGCGGAATTCGACAGACGGTTTACAGATAACCTTCCAGTGCTCAGTACACTCGAAGCTCTACCAAGCTCTACCAAGCTCAGTACCCCAACTCTACCAAGCTCATGGATGCAGGGCTCCTCAAGCAATTCTCTGAACTTTATTCTGAAATGGACATTGACCAGATTCTTCTCGAGGCCCAAGCTGGTATTGCCAAGTGGTTTTTGCTCGAGGAGGAGGCAAAGCCGAAGAACTTCATGGACGTCATCGATAATATCGAGAAACTTTCCGTGGCCTATTCAGAAATTATCAAAATTCTTCATATTGCTGCCACACTTCCTGTCACGACAGCCAGCAAGGAACGCTTGTTTTCTCGGCTGGAAATAGTGAAGAACTATCTGCGCTCGACCACAGGAGACGATTGTCTTAGTCACCTGCTTTTGATCTTTGTAGAGAAGGATTTAGTTAAAAACTTGGACTTCGACCAGCTTGTTGACGACTTTGTGAAGATGAAACCACGACGGTTCCCCTTGTTGCCTTGAGTGTTCACTAATCTGTTTCAAAATTTTGTTATATTTTTTGATTTTGTAAATATACTTGATCGAGCAAAGTTTTGCATCGTCATAGCCGGAGCGTGTTTCCGACTTGGACTAAAGTACTTACTGTAAGCAGTGAGCTGAAGAATTCAGCTACAAAATATACTTTAGTCAAAGCGTGAGTTTCTACAGAGGTTCGGCTTTCGTCAAGTTATAGGTTCGGAAAAGTGGAAGATTCTCAAACGGCTGTTTTTTTTAACATCGCACATAGCGTTTCCGCTTTTTTCAGATATCTGGCCTTTTCCGAACCTATGGCATAAGAGCTAAAGAAGGAAAGGCAAAGTTATTGAGACAATTTCCTTAATTTTTACGGTAACTCCCACGGAAGGCAGCTTTTTTCGGATAAAGCTAGAGGCAATTTTTTTTATACAAGCCTGCTTCGGGGCCCATGTCGATTGCTTGCCCACCCTAAGGTTTGGCTGAAATGGCGCTTCTGATCAAGGCCAGGTACTTTCGAAGGCCAGTGAGCTCTATCAAGGCTAGGCATTCTTGAATTTCACCGTACTCTCTAGCCTTGAGTAATCCAATGACATAATTGCGCAATAGATTCTAAAAGTTCTATGACTCCTTCCCGCAATGAATTCTACGAGAGTTGTGCATCATTGCGTTATATGGCTAAGACCGGTGTCACGCATCAATGCGTCGTGTGGATTAGAGTGGAGTCAATGAATTCTTACACAATCGATTTCTTTGGCCTTGACTTATATTAAAAGGCACAAAGAATAGAATTTTAATATAGAAATCCAGAACAAACCTTATAAATCCAGAATGATCCTGAGAAATCAAGTAGTGATGGGGTTATGGATTGGACGAACTAATAAAGTCGTATAAATTTTAGGAAATGATAGGACAGCTCTTAGTCAGAATTTGTTTTACTTAGAATTTTTGGGACTCAAATTTTTTGGACATACAATGGTTTTGAACTTAGCATTTTTGGACTCAAAATTTTTTTGGCTTACAATTTTTGGATTCAGATTTTTTTCCACTTAGATTTTTTAGACTCAGAGTTTTTGGGACAACAGAAGACACTTTGAAAAAAATTTCTAAGGTAAAGTGTAAAAACACAAAATACACTTTGAAAAAAACTTCAAAGGTGAAACATAACAAAACAGAAGACACGGAAAAAAACTTTTAAGGTGAAACGAAACAAAACAGAAGACACTAAAAAAACTTCTAAAATGAAACATAACAAAACAGAAGAGACTTTTAAAACAAATCTTTTTAGGCGAAAAGTAACAAAACAGAAGACACTTTGAAATAAAAAATAGCTTTTAAGACGAAACGCAACAACAGAAGACACTTTGAAAAAAAATTTAAGTGAAACGTAACAAAACAGAAGACACTTCGAAAAAAACTTTTAAAGTGAAATGTGCCAAAAAAGAGGGAACTGAAAAAAAAACTTTTGAGGAGAAATGTAGCAAAACAGAAGACGCTTAAACAAAAACTTCCAAAAAGAAACCTAACAAAACACAAGACACGGGGAAAAAATTTTAAGGTGGAACATAATAAAACGGAAGACACCTTGAAAAAAAATTCTGAGGTGAACTGTAACTAAACAGAAGACACTGAAAAAAAAACTTTTAAGGTGAAACGTAACAAAACAGAAGACACTGAAAAAAAACTTTTATGGTGAAACATAACAAAACAAAAGACACTGTAAAAAACTTTTAAAGTGAAACCTAACAGAAGAGACTTTGAAAAAAAAAACTTTTTTAAGGCGAAAAGTAACAACAGAAGACACTTTTAAAAAAATGTTATGTGAAACGTAACAAAACAGAAGACATTTCGAAAAAAACTTTTAATGTGACGAAAAAGAAGACACTAAAAAAAACTTTTGAGGTGAAACGTAGCAAAAAAGAAGACACTTAAACAGAAAACTTCCAAAGTGAAACCGAACAAAACACAAGACAAGGAAAAAAACTTTTAAGGTGAAACGTAACAAAACAGAATACACTTTGAAAAAAAACTTCTAAGGTGAAACGTAACAATACAGAAAACACTAAGAAAAAACTTTTAAGGTGAAAAGTAACAAAACAGAAGACACTTCGAAAAAAAACTTCTAAGGTGAAACGTAACAAAACAGAAGACACTGAAAAAATAATTTTATGGTGAAACTTAACAAAACAGAAAACCATGGAAAAAACTTTTAAAGTGAAACCTAACAATGGTAACAAAAACTCGTAAAAAATGGAATTTTGCTAAGAATATGTACATTAAAAGAATTAAATTTTTATGTTGATTCCAAATATATAAAATTCATTAAATTTAATTTTTTCCATCAAAAGATACGAGCCTGAAAAAATTTTCCTGATTTACAGAAAATGGGAAACGTCCCCCAAAAAGTCAAGGGATTTCATTTCAATAGTAATCAAGCCATCAGATTTGGCATATTAGAGAACTCAACTGATAAGGTTTCTAGCTCCCATCTACAAAAATGTGGAATTTTGAATTTTTGCCAGAAGAAACAACACGAACGCGTGTTTTTTTTTCAGGGGCAATCGTACCCCTTTTTTTATTGTTGTTTTTTTTTCCAGGGTGGTCGTATCAAACCAATGGTACTAAAATAATTCTAATGGAAGTAAAAACTTTTAGTTCCCATTTAAAGTGATCAAAAAGATTGGAAGAAAACTAAGCCCCCTGTCACGCTCCTTTTTCCCTTAAGACATCCAATAAAAATTTTACGATATCAATTCGATTCAGCATAATTGAAAGGTCAAGTGACTATGTCTTTGGGGATATTATGACCCAGAGGCACCGGGGAAAGGTCTCTGAGTCTCGCAACTAGCCTATTGTTCACATATAGCATTTGTTATTGGAAAATATAGCGACATTTATTACGGGCGGCATTTTCAGCAGGGAAGGGATTTTCTACGGGTAGAATTGTCTGTGCGGAGAAAATTATCTTTGGGGAGTTTTCTGGAGGGAATTTTATACGGGAAGGGGGAGAGAAGGGGATTTTCTGGCATGATTTGAAAAAATGTTCAGAAATTAAATTAAAAAGATCATTTGAAAGCAAGGAGCGGCATTAAAACTTGAAACGAACAGAAGTTATTCCGTATATGAGGGGGGCTGCCCCTTCCCCAACCCTCAGTCTTTGTGCTGAAGTTTGAATTTTGTCACAATTCTTTAAGAAAATCTGATGAAACACAGGGGCTATTGCATTTGAATGAGAAATATTCTATAAGAACTTCAAGATTTTAGCGTAAAAAGCGAAGGCTGGAGCCCCCCCCCCCTCCTCATATGCGGGGTAATTTATTTTTGTTTTAAGTTTTAATGCTGTTCCTTACTTTCAAGTGACAAGACTATATTGTATTTAATATAGAAGACAAAACTCAGAACCATTATAGCTTATAATTGTTTTAAAGTGGATACTTTTACTATAAGTAGACATAAAACGCTCTTTAAACACAGAATTTCACTTTGCTCACACATTTTACGTAAATTTGGCGTTTTATTCACGAACGATCTAGTCACGTTCCTCGAATAAAATTTTAACGCACAATTTTCGGATGCTAATTCTTATGAGATTGACTACTTGAGAGAAGGGATGCCACCACTGTCAATTCCTAAAGTGCTTCAATTGCCCAAATTTGCGTGCTACCCACCGATTTTCGGCCCTATTGTCGAAAATTGACTGAAATAGTAATAAAATGGTACTTTTGTGATATTTTAGCAACCCTGAGCTTGTGCTACAGGGATAACCATAATGAAATAGTGCTAAAATATTTCTTTCGTGCTAGAGGCAGCAACCCTGATTGAGAGACCATTGATTTTACATTCAACCCAAAATGACTGCATTGGGCATAGGACATCTGGTGTAGGGCGGTGGACACTTGAGCCATATCTAGAATATTTAGGTTCGACCTTACTTTAAGATGCGAGGTGACCGATTTTGTGACACTTCAAGCATCGCTGATGCCAGAACGTGGAATGTATGGCGTAGAAACACTCTTAGGTAATAATGTCGGAAATAGTCAGGAATTGTTGGAGCTTATTGCTGGAGTCAAGATACACCTTGAAAGCCCGGGATTTACCACACTGTTCATATTTTACAGTTCGGAATCAAAGTTCTTGCTCTTTGCAACTAATACCCTCAAAAACATTTTGAGGCATAGTTTTGTGTAAGGACTCTTGATAAACTATCTTGATTTTAGGTTTGGAAGATTTCGCTTTCTGAAATATTTTTCTCGCGGCAACTTTTGATCAGAAAAAAACTTCCACTCATTAACAGATCTGCAAAGCACACTTATTACCAATTGGATTTTCACAGAAGCTATCTGTGAAAACTTTTTGGTCATTTGGACCACTGAGTTCTTCGTGTTATTTTTTTTTTTTTTAACAGCAGATCCTAAGATAGGGACGTCATGGGGATTAATTTTTGATATGAAAAACTTTAAACAGGGTACCTGATAAAGGGCCAAAGGGTCTGGGCTGCCTTAAGCTGCTCATCTACGCATCCCAACTTCTTAGAGGTTTAACTAAGTTTTTCGGTAATCGTGGCAGCCATCACATCGTCAAAAACCAAACACACCCGACTTTGGACTTATTCCTTTTGTAATTATTTATTAAAAGCATTTATTCTCTTTAGTGCATTTCCAGAGAGCTTTGACAATATATGTAACGTCATCGCGACAGTTCGTACTTTTCCTCGGTCTCTTATTAAAATCGACGTTTTCACATACTCTTCGTAAATTTTATCTTTAACCCATTTTTTTGTGTAAAATATTCAACCGTTCTGTTAGGAAAAATTTCTGTCTTTGCACCATACGCCATTGAGCGCGAGATGAAATTTATTAGTGGTCTCCAAATAATTTCAGTTCTTTGGCCCATCGCTGTGTCAATCACAATTCAATGTAATTGGCCTATCCCAATGTAATGAAAAGTAACCAAATAAAGTCCAGTATAATAATCCAGAAAATGCAGGGTCGTTATCAATATGCCTTTTAAAAAATCAATTAGAAACAAGGTCTAATTAGAAACAAGGTCAATTAGAAAGGAAGAAGCTAAAAATTCTTCCGAAATCTACAAACAAAGCAAATCGTACGCTGCCCTTGAAATCAGCGAGCCAGCGAGCTCGTCATCTCAGCTGCTGGAGAGAATTGTTGCTAGCGTGGATGAAATTGCAAGGACGCAAAAATCAATAATGGAACTAATTACTGAGAAGGTTTTAGAAAAGTCCGGGGATAAATAACAGAAAAGTGGGGATTCCTTAAAGCAATCGTGCGAGATGATAATTAATGAAATCTATGCCTCAGTGTCCCTTGAGTTTACACCAAAGTTTCAGAGCATATTACATTCATACAAAAGTTTGAAAGCAGAAGGTCAAGGGTTAGAAAATCGCGTGGAACAGATGGAAAGTAGAATAGATGATTTTGAACAAGAAAAGCTTCTAGATAGCCTAGTTTTCAACGGTGTGAAGCAGTTACCAGGTGAAGATTTGAAAACAACAACTATGAATATCATAACACAGAAAATAGGAGTCACCGGTTTTTTGCAAAATGACATTCAGAGTATTTACCGCTACCGTTTAAATAATTCTACTGCACAAGGCCAAAGAGATGTTGCACCGGTGTTTGTGAAATTGAGAAGCAGAGAAATGGCAAAGAAAGTTTTCAAGAGCAAAACTAAACTTGCTAAGTCTACTATTTTCGTCTCTGAGGCCCTAACGAAACGCCGTCAGGAGATTCTGAATATGGCAAAGGATAATTTTGGAGTGCGAACGTCTGGTCTGATCGTGGGCTAATTCTTGCAAAAATCCCAACAGACACCATTGCTCGCAGGATTCGGTCACTGGCGGATTGCTTTTAGTTGCTTGTGGTGATTGTAGTTTTGGTTTATTGTTTGTCAATATTTTGTTCTCTTTTCATTTATTATTATTTATCTGTTCCGAGAGCTCAGCTGCCCTTTTTTGTCTTTTATTTATTTATTTATTTTTATTTATTTTTTTTCACAAGGAAAGTTATGAAAGTGTTTATTAGATATAAATATGTGTGATATACCAATCGGTACCACATCGAGCCTAAGCCATTTGGAAAGTTGCCCGTTTGATATTGATGGTTATTTACTTTCGGATTCGGCGAATGAAGAGTCTACAGTGAGTTATAGACCTTTGCAGTTTAGTAAATATTGTGATTCTTCTTATCTTGAATTATGCAAAATGCTGGTTTTAATGCGTGTTCGTGGAACTGCCTCCTTACTTCTTCGTATGATGAGATATTTGCATTTCTTTTGAAATATAGGAATCTTCATGTTATGGCCCTTTGTGAAACATTTTTGAGTAAGGATAGTCCTCTCTCGTCTTTTAATTTCCTGGGGCATTAGCTTATCACGAGGAGTAGAGCTTCAATAAACCAAGACGGACTCGGTTTGATAGTAAGTGATTCACTTAAATGGAAGCCCAGGAAGGATCTTGATGTCTGGAGAGAAGGTAAGGTAGAAACACTTTATTTTGAAATTAAGATTGGTATGAGGCTTGGTGTGAGAAAAATTATCCTATCAGTAGTTTATAAACCTCCAAGTGCGTCGTATGAGGAATTCACAGAAGGTTTTCAAAGTCTTCTAATGATAGTTCAGAAGTCGCAGCAAGAGTTAATATGTATGGGGGATTTTAATTTTTATCTTTTATCTACAGGTAGTATTAATTTAGACTTTTAAATTTTATGGTTTCTAATGATCTTTTTCCCACTGTAACAATTCCTACTAGGATCACGGACCACTCTGCTACCCTGATTGACAATGTGTTTGTCTCTTCAAAGTATATCCGAAAGGCGTTTTCTAATATTGTAGTGAGTTCGGCATCTGATCATTTTCCAGTGGTATTTAGTTTAGATTTACAAGTGTTACGCCAAAAAAGCAAAAAAAAAACTGTTCGAGAGATTAAGCCTGAAAACATTCGGAAGTTTAAAGAAGAAATAAGTGCAACATGTTATGAATCTGTATGAACCAGAATGACCCCTGTGATGCTTTTGAGCAATTTAGTAGCATTATAAATACTGCATTTGACAAAACTTGTCTGCTGAAGACACTCAGACAGAGAACAAATATGCCGAGAAAACCATGGGCCGATGAAGAGCTAGTTAACTTATTTGAACAGCGTGACAGTGCGTTTCAGGATTATCTGAGATCTTCAAAGGAGGAAGATAATGCTCATTTTAAACAGCTTCGGAATATNTCTTCAAAGGAGGAAGATAATGCTCATTTTAAACAGCTTCGGAATATGGCGAACTCACTGAAAAGGAAAAAAAAGAAACAATATTACTCGGCAATTTTAGAGGAAAATAAAGGAGATCTGAAAAGAACTTGGAAAGTTATTAATGAACTGGTTAGCGGGCGTCAGAGAACTCAAGACCCTCGAATTGAAATCGAAAGATTGGTTGTAGAGGATAGATAAGAGCTGTGTTTGAACAAGAACAAGTTTGGTGATTATTTTAGTAACATTGGAACGATGATAGAAGCAGAAACTAGAAATTCCCAAGCTCTTGTTGGTAGCAACTCGTGTGCTGATGGGAGGGGCGAGGCAACGGAAATGAAATTTCGTCCCTGTGACTCATATGAATTAACAAAGATCATCAGCTCGATTGGATCCAACAGTGCCGGGTTAGATGGTGTTAACCTGAAGACTATTCGATCAATTCTGGTGTACATTCTTCCCGTGCTAGTGCACCTAATAAATTTATCAATGGAGAAGGGAGTATTTCCAAAATTATTGAAAACAGCAAAGATTCTCCCTCTCCACAAAGGGGGCACTCAAATGGATATATCAAACTGGAGACCTATTTCTATTTTGCCAGTGTTTTCGAAAGTGTAGGAAAAAGTTTTCCATGGAAGACTTTATGATCACCTCACGAGCCTGCATGCATTGTATGATGGGCAGTTTGGATTCCGGAAGGGCCATTCGACTTTGCAAGCTGTACAACATCTTTTAGAAAATATTAATTTAGTTTGGAAAAGGGTGCATATTGTATTAGTATTTTTATAGATTTTAAAAAAGCGTTTGATACTGTTGATTTTAGTATTTTATTGGATAAATTAAGGGATTTGGGTGTAAAAGGGAGTTGTTTGGATTGGTTTAGTTCGTATTTAAATGGTAGGTCAGTTAGGGTAAATCTAGGGGAGTAGTTTTCTAAGTTTTTCCCTGTTTCTTGTGGAGTTCCCCAGGGTTCCGTTTTAGGACCCCTGTTGTATTTAGTGTATGGTGACAGTATGTGGTTTTATACTCCTGGTGCGGCTATGACATCTTTCGCATACGATACAGCACTTGTTGTGGCAGCGAAGACTCTTGAAGAATTGGTCCAGAAAGCAAACAGAGCTCTGCAAGGGTTGAGTGACTTTGTAGGCATTAGCTTACTTAGCATTAACGCGGCAAGGAGTAACTATTTTCTGTTTAGTCGGACTGGTGTATCCCTAAATCTTCCCAGTGAAACAGCAATAAATAGTGATATACTAAAGCGGGTTGAGGAAGTGCGCTACCTAGGATTTATTCTCGATCAGAACCTCAGCTGGAGAAGACACGGTGATGTGGTTGCGTGTAAGGTAGCCCGTGGCATTGGGATTTTAAGACGTTTTCAACATTTTTTACCTTCTCATATTTTAGTTCTTTTATACCATTCTTTGATTGCGCCGTATATAAATTATGGCTGTATGATTTGGGATAGTAATTTGACGTGCAATTTTAAACAAGTGCAGATTCAGCAAAATAAAGCAGTGAGATTAATTGGTAAGTATGATACAGGCGTTTTAAGTACAGAGTCGATTTTAGGAAACTTAGGATTTTGAATGTAGGTCAGATTAGAGATTTTCAGATTGTTATTTTTGTGTTTCAGAGTTTGAATGGTTTAGCGCCTGATGTTTTTAGTAATTTTTTTCGTTTTAACTCATTTTATCATGGATATGCTACGAGAAGAGAAATGCTGGAGACCTAGTAAGTGAGCCAAGAAGTACGGTTTGTTCTAGTTATGTGGCAAGGCCCTTGGGCCCGGTGGTCTGGAATACTTTTTATTTTTTTTTTATATATATTTTTTTTCTCATAATTTACTAGTCAGTAATTATTATTATTATCTTTTTTTTATTGCTCTTTAGTTGTGTTTATTTCAGTGATGATTTGGTTAATTTTATAATTTAGTAAATGGGTACTGGTTGCGTTTTTCAAGCATATATGTGCTTTATTTGTAACCGGTCGTAAAGCTGGCATGAATCATTTTTAGTAAAGTTTTTGAATCTTGAATCTTGAAATAATAAGTTCAAAAATATCCAATTTGAACAGACAATTTTGTCTAATAGGCTTATGGCCAGGTTTTACAAAGTGTTTGAGATTAAAGAAGTTTACTGATTTAGTAACAAGTTTATAATGAGTAACATGTTCAGTTTGACAAAAAGGTGGCCTTTTGAACTAGTCAAATTAAATTGAAAGTCAAAATATACTTATTCTGAGGATTTTTTTTATGTAGAAATTAAAAAATATTAAGTTTTAATAAGAGATTAAAAAAGGAAAATAATAAAAAGGTTTGGTGCTGATGAGTGACTTAGGGAAACAAGAAAAGTCACGATAGCGTTATAGATATTGTCAAAGCTCTCTGGAACTGCGAAAATAAAAAATTTCCAAAACTTGTTATTTTAGCCCAAGGAAATCCTGAGTCGGTTGTACCAATGTTTGTGGTTTTTTGATAATGTGAATGCTGCCACGATTACCGGAAAACTGAATACAACCTGTTAGAAGTTGGACTGTCTAGCTGAGCAGCTTAAGGCAGCCTGACGAATAAATAAATCCTAACCGAATTTGAAATTAAACATGAATCTAGTCAAATTCAAAACGAAGTCAAAAAGTCAAATTATTTCGAACAGTTCTCTTTTTATTTGCCATAGCACCAGCAAATGTACAAAAAAAAACTGAGTTCACAAATAAGAGCTAACTCAATAAAGGAGTGGTGCTACGCCCCCTCCGAATCTCTATAAAAGGTTTGAGTGTCATTAGAACTCTACTGAATATGATGTGTTTTTTTGAATTGCGCTGTTTTTATTTCTCAAATAATGCGGCTCTTTACTTTTCATCAAACAAATTTTTAGAGCTGTTTTTACCTAATAACAATTAAAATTTATTTCTTGATTTTACGTTAATAAACTAAAAATACAGTAAGTTTGTTTTATGTTGATGTTTGAATGTGCACTTGCAGCCTCCGATTAGACGAGAGATCATTACAGAAAAACAGTGTTTCGTTTATTAAACATCTGGATTTGGGTTATGTTGATTGAAGGACACTAATTAGTTCGCCGAATTGTTTACTGTCTGCCTCGATTGTTTTAGATTTTGTTATAGCTACCTTGCAAAAACTAGTTACTGCTAATTTCTGGAAGACTAATATGCCAACGACTGAGCCCTTCTGCTATCTGCATGTTGTCAATTCTCGCCGTCAGTTTTTTTTTCTTCTGGTGTATTTACGCTGTTTGAAACCGTATACTAATGCAGTTAATTATTATTTCTATTCTGGTATATTGTTTTAGTTTATTTACTCTTATTGAATTTTTCAAACCAAATGAACATCTTAGGAAATGAACTATTTCTAATTTCTGAAATATTATTTAAATATTTCTTTTAAATTTAACTTAATTTTAATTTTCGTTGAATTTAATTTTCGTCTTTTATCTATGAAACTTTTACCTTTGTTCACTGGACCCTCCCTACCCCTATGCGTGTTTCGAAAAATACATCTCACTATCTATTTTCATTTCCTTTTGTTACTTCCTTTCTATTATCTGAATCTTGTCAATTCTAGCCGTCATTTTTTTTGTATTTATGCTGTATGAAACTGTATGCTGATGCAGTTAATTATTATTTCTATTCTTCTATATTGTTTTGGTTATATACTCTCATTTGATTTTACTTAGGAAATGTATTATTTCTAATTTATAATATTTAATATTTAAATATTTCTTTATTTCTTAATTTTAACCTTTTATCTACGAAACTTTTGCCTTTATCTACTAACCTACCTCCCTCCCCCGTATTTTTGAAATTACACCCACCCCCACTATCTCCCTAGTTTTTGTCAACTGACGCTACTTGTCTTCCGCTTTTGCTTTGACCTTTCATTTCTTTTGTGGTAACGTGGTTTCTATGGTATTTAAGTGATGTTGTTGTAGATACCTTTATTCT
>JAQQPU010012950.1:0-25093 GCA_029168905.1 Artemia sp. Kazakhstan ARC1039
ATATACGAATAACGAATTCAAATGATTTGAAAGAATAACAAATTCAAATGATTTCATTGGTTGGCTGTAAAATACCTTTGACAAGTCGTGAAGCAGAAAAACCCAGATGAACATCCTTCAACCCATTGATGGTGGCTGATACTGTATGTAATTTGACCAAATACCTCAACCAAAATTTTTACCACCGTATATTTACGATGTTATCATATAGTTTGCTTATTTTACAAATTTACCCACCCCCCACGTCCCCACCTATCCAATATCTACGTACGCACCCACACGTTTGTTATATTAAATTACTGCTTTCGGTATATTATTTTAATTTGGTGCAACCAGTATTTACTAACTCTCCCCCCCCCTTTCAGTAGCCAAGGTCGTTCGGTCATTGTTATGTACTTATTTTTTACACTTTTTTTTACATTTTTTTTAACACTGTATCTGGACTATTATAAAAAGGTAGATTATAGATTCAGTGTAGGCCTATGTATCCGCCTTTTCAAACGGTTTACGTCAACAGAATCCGAGTATATCCAAGTTCAAAGATAAAAAGTAAATGATCCGAACCATCTTTTGTATTTCAACATCGTCCAATAAGCAAACAGTTGCTTTGTCTAGGGGGGAAATCTAGAAAAATTTATGGTTTCAAGTCTAGTATACCGGAGGTCATTCCTTGACAGCCTTTTTTTCCCTGAGAAGGGGATAACACAGGGAAAAAAAATCCATTGTCAATATGATGTGAAAACTAACAGATTATACGCTTTCAAACGACATGCGATTTCACTTTCGTTAGAGAGCTGAAAGCCAAAGGAATCCATGGATATTAAATTTATTATGAGCAATTTATTAATTTTTAAAATAGTTTCTGCCTAGAAATGATTTTATTTGATTGGTGACTTTAGATGAGGGATTCCAGACTAGGAAACCACGCATACTGTACACATCAAAAAGTCGGTTGAGGCTCGAAGGCAGGAAATGCAGCCTCAGAATGAAGGGTATGGATAACTGATTAGAGAAAACAAAGAGAAAAAGTTGTTCTCTGTAAAAAAAAGGGAACCAATGACATCTAGTATTTCACAGCAAACTCATGAAGAATTATTAAATAACAAATAAAAATACTTGTTATATTTATTTTCTTCCTTTGTCTTTATATTGGGCTGAAAATTAAAAAAAGCCACGTTTGCCAAAAGGGCCCAGTAGGCGTTTTCGCGTATTCCATGTTACCTGTTCCGTGCTAGCTTAGCAATGAATACTTGTAGGTTCAAAAAAACAGTTGAAAATAAAAAAAAGTTCCTACTTAAACAAAATTTTACATTGAATCCAAAAAAAGTCCAACTTTAATTGACATTCAAATTTAATATAAATATATAATTAACCTTCTTTGGACATTTTCCATTTTTTTTAGCAACACTGCACTGTCAGTGGCAATAGCTTTAAACCCACACTGAAAGAATGTCCAAGCCCTAACGATTCCTCTCTTTTCAGATTCCTGCACTCTTTGGATCAGATGTAAAAAGTCCTGAACACCCAAGATAGACAATACACAACCCTTGCATTTAAAACTAGATCTGCCACCACCAGCAAAACAAAATAAAAAAAAAAAATAATTAAATTAAAAAAAAAGTTTGTGCAATGTACCAGGTAGTTCTAGAGCAGATATATCTAGCCCTTTGGCTTTCTGAACTGCGTAAACTACAAAAAAAAAAAACAAAAAAAAAAACAAAAACAAAAAAAAAACAAAAAAAAAACAGTAGGCTGTGAGAAAAGTGTGGTTCAATTCTGTTTTCTAGGGCTAAATTGAGAGATAGGTTGAGATGGCTATGGCACGTTCTACTGATGAAGGACGATAGATTGTCAAAGATTGTCCTGCTCGGCCAACTGTCTAGGGCTAAACGGAAAACAGGTCGTCTGCGGTTGGGATGGGAGGATGTCATAAAGAAAGATTTAAAGGAAGCGGGAAGTTCCTGGGAGGGTGTAAAGAGGGAGGCTTTGAATAAATTGAGATGGAGGAGGAGCATGTGTAGCTGTGTTGGCCTCAGGCGGCTTGGTGCTGCGTTGAGTTATTAGTAGTTAGTAGTAAATTTGGTGATAAATTACCAGTAGTGTCAACTATGCTTAAGAAAAAGGATCAAACCTTCTTGAACCAAGGTAACTCTTCTGGGATACCATTGAATTAGCCAACGAAGGCTAATTCAAATATTTGAAGGCCACCTTCCCGACCCAGGTTACAATGGAATTGATCCAACAGGTAGAATACACGGAAAAATTGGTAAAAGGAGGTAAGATAAACGGGTCTGCAGAAGAGAAAAGTGATAAAAATATCATCTTTCCGCAAGTGCTACCTAAAATTTCTAGAAATACATTCAAAGGAGTCAAACATCTAAGCTGAGCTGACACATAGATTTATTACCTACATATACACCAGACATTACAGAAGAAGCATTGCAATACGCGAGCAGGTAAACAATCATCAGGCATCTAACAAGATTGGTGTCAATCAGTGGTGGCAATAGAGAAGCAGGCGTAAATAATTGGTTGTGCTGAAGGACATCTTTCCTGGCGGCACACAAGAAAAAGCAGAAATAACTTGCCCAGGAAACAGCGTTGCCAAACGGGGCAATTGTACCATTTTTAGTACAATTTAGAGGTACTGGTACAAAGTGATAAATTTGGAATGTTTTTAGGTGCAATCAAATTCCCCGGTACATTTTGGTTTTACTAGCTCCTTTCTGACTTATATATCTGTTCCAAGTTTTATCGAAAATTTCTTCTTCTCAGAGAAAAGTTTTAACCTCCTGTTCAGATATCTAGTGGGTACAATTTTTACCCAAAGCGTTGGCAACGCTGCCAAGAAGTATAATGTCTGCAGTCTATTAGAAATTAATTATTCGTTTGTGAGTTGACCAGCGGTGACAAAGCTCAGAAAATTAGAGCAAAAGTTACTGAGCAATGAACCTTTATGACAGTTAAATTCAAAGAAAGGTTCGACTATATAAGCAACAAGGCATCCTTAGGGAAAAGCCAACAAAAAATATAATGTTAATCCAGACTCCAAAAAATCAAGCCAAAAAACAAAAGGAAACTAAAATATATAACCAAACAAAAGTAATCACAAGATCAAAATGCTAATATAAAGTTAAGTAGCATTCCAGAAAGTTATGCAGTCCGGTTATCAAGGTTATTAAATCCAGAAATTAGCTGGAACCCAGCCCTTTCTTCTTTCTTTTTTTTATTTATTTTTTTCTCTAATAACATCTTACTGCTTCTATAGGCAAAAAACGTGTCCTATATTTTTCTTCTCTGAATTTAACTGACCTAACATCATGTTTTTTAGTTGTTTTTGTTTTCATATCTGTATGCTTAAAGGGTAGCCTACCCCTTTCAGGCCATCTTCTGTCATGGGCACAACTCATTCTGGTAGAAAGTTGTTTTTACGATGTCCGTAGAGACAAGATGTCTTTAATATAACAGTTTTTACGTTTAATAAAAGAAACAGCAGTATGTTTTCATAGTATATGAATTTGTCATTTTGCTTCAGAATCATATCATGGTCTTTAAATTCAATGCGTGTGCATTATGTTTTTTGTCTCAAATCCAACTTTTTGACTTTTCTAATTACATATATGCATACACATTTGTTTGCATTGCAGTACTCAGAAGACCCATGCAAGCGATGCTTTTAGAGTTCAGTTGAATTTTTTGTCTTATTCATTAGTTTGTAACAAATTACTATACTATTTTCTATTATTACTTCATTGGATAGCTGAATAACAGGTGATGTAAATCGTTTTAGAAGTCTTTTAGTTAACTTTGTTGTTTTGAGCACCAAAGATCAAACACTCAGACACAAGAAATGCCCGTTTTCATGCACGGCATTTATTAAATCCATGTAATGCAATGGTATTGGTTGTTTGAATAAGAGGTAGATGTGGTCTTGGCATGGAGTGTTCCAAGCAAGATTTGCTAGTATACAGTTTGAAACGTTATGAAGAAATAAAAAATTCACATTTCCGTCCCAAATGATTTACCGAATACTAAAGACTGAAATAAAGGAATAAAAATACGCTTAAAAATGGCCTTTTATCTCCAAATGCAATAAAAAGTAAAAAGAAAATCGTTCCTGCTACGACACTACGACCCTGTTCCTGCCACATTGAATTGAATATTTTTGAGACATGAAAACGTGGGGAAGTAAATATTCTGCAACAATATGCAAATAATATAAATATTGAATAACTATTATGTCAATATTATGGCACAATATTTGAATACTGTATAGCTATTCGAGAGCAATTTTCTCTGTTATGACCGCCCCTCACTTTCACTTTTGGTTTTAAAAATTTCAAACTTTTTCGGCAGCAAAACAATTTGATTTTTCACTTTTTAATACGTCTAAATCTAAAGTATCAAAAAAAAGATTGTTTCCTTGATAATTTTTATGTCAAGGAAGAAATTCTGCGAAATTAAGGAGATGGAAATTACTTGTCCTGAAGCAGTACGTTACTTTATCTTAAGTCACTCTTTGGAGTCCCTGATGACAACCTTCTCGCGGTTTTTCTGAGAGCAGAAGGCACAAATACGGAGGGGGAGGTGCTACTGCTAATCTTAGTTACCGTAAGGGCACTGGCCGTCAGGTCCAGTGTCTGACAATAAGGTAGGGTATAAATTGAGCACGCTTCCGACATTGGATGGAGTGGACGCAATCATGGCTGCCAAAATCATGCCAAGGGAAGGGTCCCAATCCCTCTAGACATATGAAGTGCGGACTGTTGCGCAAGAAAAGATCCCTTAAGGAGCAATCTGAGGTGGGAAACAGAAGTTATCTCACTACTACCGGGTCTAAGGGTCAGGTGTCGCTTGCTGCTGATGGCTACCCAAAGCTGGTCTGGAGCTGGCAGTTGAAGTTCCAAGAAATGAGGATAACAGTGGTTCACACCTTAGCACTACCAAGGAAGGCTCTTCTACACAGGAGAAAAAGGATAGTCAAACTCAATTTTAAAATGCCATGACCGAAGGGGTGCCAATAACCCAGCGGCCACTGGTGCTGTATTTAAAGTTATTATTCTTTTTTGTGAGTGTGTGTGCGTGTGTAGAGGCACTGAGTCTTTGTGGGCTGGCCTCAACTCAGTTCTGTCAGTTGGCCCATGATAATAATTACAAACAATCAATCACCCCTTATACAAAATATATACTTCAAGTCAATTCAAAAGCAAATAGCAATTGAAAAAATAGCATAAAAAGAGGACAAAACTGACAGGCGACGAGAGGAAGCGAAGTTAGAGTAACGGACCTCGGGTAACAAAAATATATCCCAGGCGAAGTGTTCGACTAAATTATTTTCTGTCGAATACCATATTTCAATACAGGTAGTATTAATAGTAAAAACAAAAAAAATAAACTGCTGACTCACCCATTGATGGAAGTTTGTGTAAAAAAAATACTTAAAAAAGCTCTTGCCAACACATGAAAGAGTTGTATGAACAACAATTCAGACTTGTTTAAGGAATTTTCCAAAAATTCTTCGGTTCCCATGTCTAAGTGAAGCTGCATAAATTTTTCTCCAACATAATCGGGCAAACACGATAGATCACAATAATACCACTAAAATAGAAGAAGACGAGATTGTTTCTTGCAAAGCTCTTACTTTATAAATAAAATAAATAGATAACAAAATTATTGCTATGAAGATTAACACAGTATATTAAGAATAATATATCCAATTTGCACTTTGTAATCATCAAACAAAGGTGCAATAAAACATTAATTAAAATGTATAGGTCAAAATACATAAAAACAACGTTAAAAAAAACAATTTGACGTTGTTTGCTAATACCAGGAAAATTATTAGTTAAAGGAACAGGGACCGTAATATAGACAAGGGAGGGATATTGTGAGGTAATTATGCACTGTTTATGCTTTCAACAAACACTTGTATGAATATATTCTATTACCAAGAATCGAGCCACCCGAGGCCTGCACAGCTGCGCAGCTTCATCGTCATCTGTAAAATGTGACTTAACTATTCTAACCTTTCTTTCACTGTAACTTTAAATAGAGAATACAACCATATTTTGCATAGACCATGGTTCAATATACTGTCGTTCAACCTCATAACGAAAGAGTGTCTGATAATAGACACTGCTTCTGGAATACATCTAGCATATCTTCCATAACTATTTGAATCACCCACGTTCCACAGCCATACCTGACCAATATCACTATCTACCATCGTAATCTTAGTTGTAAGACTTGTATTCATATTCTCCCAAACTTTTTTCAACTCTGATATAACATAACACCCTGTGCCTTAGCTATTTTACTTTTAATTTCTTCCCTACATGCCTAGCCATCACTAGTAGCGCTACCTGGTTAAGTGAAGTTGTCTACTCAGTCAGTTTTCTCGGTACCTAAGATCACCTCGCCGTCCAAATTTATTCCTAATTTAAGCAACCGAGTCCTCTTAACATTGACTTAAGCTTGAATCATAGAACTTTATTTCTGCTGGCTTTACTGCTGTTTTAGTACTGTCATAACTGAATTATTGTTTGAGGAATATTCGTAGCCCGTCGATGGAGTTTATTGTTATGTATTTGTTTAATTATATCATATAGTGCTTGCATATGTGTTTGTTTATTATGTCATATATGATATATAGATGTATGTGTTTGAGGTTGGAGTTGGTTTAACGAACCGAAAGTTCCTCTGGTTTTTATTTTATAATTTGTGAAACAGTTTGTGGTAACAAATTGTAAGTAAGGAGCGACCCGGCTCAATAGTAACCGAAACTCTAAAAAACAAATTTTGGTACCAATAGATATATAAAAAAATGGATTTTTATACTGATTTCAAATATATAAGTTTCATCAATTTCCCTCTCACCCATCAAAAGTTACGAGCCTGCGAATATTCACCTTATTTTTGAAAAAAGGGGGAAACACCTCCTAAAAGTCATAGAATCTGAATAAAAATCACACCATCAGATTCAGCGTATCAGAGAACCCTACTGTAGAGGTTTCAAGCTCCTATCTCCAAATATGCGGAATTTTGTATTTTTTGCCAGAAGAAAAATCACGGATGCGTGTTTGTTTGTTTGTTTTTTTCTTCCCAGGGGTGATCGTATCGACCCAGTGGTCCTAGAGTATCGCGAGAGGGCTCATTTTAACGGAAATTAAAAGTTCTAGTGCCCTTTTTAAGTGACCAAAAAAATGGAGGACATCTAGGCCCCTCCCACGCTCATTTTTCCCCCAGTTACCCGATCAGAATCTTGAGATGACCATTTTGTTCAGCATAGTCGAAAATTCTAATAGTAATGTCTTTGAGGATAACTTAGTCCCCCACAGTCCTTGGAGTAAGGGCTACAAGTTGTGAGCTTTGCCCATTGTTTACATATAGTTTTGTTATTGGGAAGCATACAGACGTTTTCAGGGGGATCTTTTCTACAGGGGTCAGGTTTTTATTTCTTGCTTTTAGATTTTATTTAATTATAGGTTAGTTTACATTTGTCTTTGTTTCTTAGTGTTGAAGACGCCTTGTTTTAAACAGGCGAAATATCTGCGTCGTTTTAGTTTGCCTTTTCCTTCTACTGGCCGTAGTCCCATTTGTTTTCTTCATTTTGAGATTTATCTTTCTCTTTGTTTTTGTCATGGCTGGCCAGTTCGGCTTTAGATCTTTCATGTATTTTTTCGAGGGGTGCC
Organism: Artemia sp. Kazakhstan ARC1039; assembly: GCA_029168905.1. Lineage (NCBI taxonomy): Eukaryota > Metazoa > Arthropoda > Branchiopoda > Anostraca > Artemiidae > Artemia > Artemia sp. Kazakhstan ARC1039. Next base: position 7,692 of record JAQQPU010012950.1, read on the forward strand.
ACTCTTGAAGGTCACACTACAACACTGTTTTCCTTCACGGCTCTGGTTTGGCAAACTTCGTGAAAGGTCCACCCTGAATCCACTATGAGCCCACGCAGGCGGAATTTCCCTTCAAGAGATAGGAGTGCAGAAAAGAGCTTATGGTAATTAGGAGACTCACTACCTTCCCACAACACTAGAGCACTCCAGCTTATTATATGGCACCTATCCTACTAGGGATTTGACTGTCAGCAGGATTAAATAGCTACTACTTTATTCTAAGGGTTCTCCTTAACGCAGACAAAGGCAATCAAAATCAGTAGTTGAATATATACCAGATCAGAAGTGCCAAAAATGCAATTCCATTAAAATTCAGACCCCCCCCCCTGAAAATGTACAAAACCCCTAGAGATACATAGGTCAAATATAGAAATTATAAAGTTTTTCTGCAAATAAGACAACTAGGTGTACTACAAATACTTCTAATTATATTTGATACAGACTACATTTTGAGGTAATTGTACCATTATTTGCGATGATGGTGTAAGAACTTACAGGTTATATTAGAAAATACCAGTAGAATAAGAGAACCTGAGTCAGGTCTCTGTAACAGATTTAAGAACAGCCCCCTAAAAGCTTAATTACTGCCGTATCACTACAATGTACATTAAGTTAAAATATTCAAAACAGGTGCAATCTAGTTAGAGGGGACTAGCTAGAGACAAGTACAAAAACTTCTTCCTACTCTGGTCCAGATACCCCCTCCCTTCCCTAAAAATATGCAGCCTAAAAATAAAATTTTTGACATTTCATACTACCCACGACAAAATTTTGGTAAAAAGAATCTATGCTTACTTACTTATACTTACAACTACGTTAAATCATACACCCTGTAAGCCTTTCAAACATTTTCACAGCTCATAAAAGGAACTTACATCCTGCCGATGCCATACCTAAAGTGACCCTTTTCTTTAAACATGATTTGAAAGAAACAAAATGTGAGGAGCTGAAAAATCTCTTTCTTGGAAATATACCGTTTCATACATCTCCCCCACGAGTAAAACCTCTGAAACCCACTCCCTCCGCAAAAATTTAGGGTACATGCCTCTTTGCTTTCATAGTTACAGCTGCCTTCAATTAAACACCCTGTAAGCGCTTAACATTTCTATAGCTCCTATGCCTAGGAGGGGGAAGGGCTAAGACACGCTTAGGCAAAACGACTACCAAAAGCTGCTTGATAGAGAAAGGGTAACAAGTATTGTCGTAGGCAGTATTCTCGAAATACTATAGTGGAAACAAAATGTACACACTAATTAGAAGGGGATAAAACAAACCCCTCTAAGGGGTCAGGCCTGAATAAAAACTGTAATTATATCCACTATATTTCAGAGCAGGTTTTCATACCCCAAAGCCAAAAACTGGGGATAGCCATATTAAAACAAGGTTAGGAACTTTTTCTTCTTTTTTTGGCAAGGTGCCGTGTCAAACTGTTTGTCACATAAATTTGTGAATAGGTAAATCTGCACTGCTGACTAACTTACTATTAGAATTAATAGGGGGGGGGCTTACACAAAAAAAAACGCAAAAAAAAATTCATTTATCACATGCATGGTGAATATTCCCTTTAAAAAAGAGTTCAGCAAAAAACAAGTCTTAAAATTTGTTTCTCAAAACTCTTCAATGCGAACTTTGAATCTCATAGCTCAAATAACCAAGGGGCATGTAGCCTCTTCTATGTCAATTGTTTCCCCACAATAAGCTGATCTTCTAGTCAGGGTAACTAACAAAATTTGCCTTTTTTTTTACAGAAATTACCTAAGGTCAAGAGTAGGTTGTAAACTCTTGAAGTACTATTAACCATTGTGAATTATTGTGCGCTTTACTGAAAGCACAGAAAACATATAGGTAAAACAAGCATTCAGACCATCAAGTTTAAGTTTTCAATCCGAAAACAGTAAGTAAAATCACATTTTTGGAAATAATCAGAGGTATGACATGTGGGTCATTCACACAAGTCCATTTGAATTCTTCTTGAGACTTAGACTAAGTCACCTTGGAAATACATCCTATGACAAAGTCTGTTTCCAAAAAAATGATTATATCAAAATCTTGTTCTACAAGCTAAAACTAGAATAAAAATTACACTGTCCTGGTATGTTTGCTTGTCAATATCAGGCACCTACCCAGGTTATTTTTTATGGGGGAGGGGGGACTAGCTATAAAGCAAACCAAGAAACAAGAATAGGATACAGAGAAACATGAAACATTATCGGAAAAATCTTAAAAACCTCGACATCTCGGGGGGTAAAAGACTCCTTTTGTATATGCGCAATAGCTGATTTTTCTAAATCGGTTTTCTAAATGTTTTGCGTAATAAAAGGATGTAATAGGGCGGGGGGGGGGGGGTATTTCCTTTTTTCTTTTTTTTGGATCTGTGCCGTCCCGAATCGCCTGATGTAGGTTCAGTAATGGTGATAACTGACATCAGGTTGCTTCTCTTCTATTTTATTGTTTAGTCCATTTTTTAATTTTCTTTTCTCTTTTTCAAAATTTGTGTCTAATTTCATGTTTTTTGTTGTTGTAGATCTATTGTTAATAAAGGAAATTTTAACATGGCCAAGCATAGAACATTCTACATTCTTACGTTATGGAATGGCAATGTGAAACAGCTTTAATTCTTTTTTCAAAAAGAAGTTATTTTTTTCTGTATTGAATTTAAGAAAAAATAAGTTCTTTCACCTGAAGAAAGGAGCAACATCAAAACTTAAAACGAACAGGAATTATTCCATATATGAGGGGGCTACCCCTTCCTCAACCCTCACCCTTTACGCTAAAGTCTTAAAGTTTTCCAAAATTACTTCTTATTCAACTTCGACGGTCCCTGTGTTCACAGCAATTTTTCTTACAGAATTATGACAAAAAGTTAAACTTCAGCATAAACAGCGAGAGTCAAGGAAGGGACAGCACCCCTCATTTAAGGAATTATTTCTGTTCATTTTAGGTTTTAATGCTCCTCCTTAATTTCCATTGAAAAACTGTTTATTCTTTCAATTTTATTTATGATCGTTTTTCAAATAGTGCCAGGAAATCTCCTTCCCTCCCTCCCTGTGTAAAATTTCTCCTAAGAATTTCCCCCGGAAATTGTCTCATTCACAGAAAATTCTCCCCGTCGAAAGTCCCACCTGCAGTAAAATTCCCCAAAAATGTTTTTCGTATATTTCCCATAACAAATACTATACGTGAAGAATGGAGAAATTTCATAGCTTACAACCCTATCCCAGGGACTATGGGGAGTCATGTTATCCCCAAAGCCATATTTATTAGACCTTTCAACTATGCTGAACCAAATTGCTATCTAAAATTTTGATCGGATGTCTTTGGGGAAAAAGGGGCGTGGAATGGGGGCTAGTTACCCTCCAATATTAATGGTCACTTAAAATAGGAAATAGAACGTTTGAGTTCGGTTCAGACGAGCCCTCTCCCGTTCTTCTAGGATTATTGGTTCCATACGATCACCACGAGAAAAAAATAAAATAAATAAACAGGCATCCACGATCCTTCTTGTGGCAAAAAATACAAAATTCCACATCTTTGTAGATAAGAGCTTGAAACCTCTACAGTAGGGTTCTTCGATATGATCTGATTGTGTGATTTTTATTAAGACCCCTTGACTTTTTAGCCGTCCACCCTTTACAAAAACCAGGCAAATTTTCTCGGCCTCTAAGCTTTTGATCGGCAACATTAAACTTAATTGATTTTATATATTTAGATTCAGTATAAAAAGTCAATTCTTTTGATATATTTGTTGTTATCACAATTTCATTTTTTAGAGTTTCAGTTACTATTGGGCCAAGTTGCTCCTTGCTCCTTTGATTCTCTGGCTCAAGGTGAAATGCTTAATTGAACACAATTTCAAAAAAAAAAAAACAGGGATTGGAAAATCCTCTCTCTAAGGATCAATGCCGTTTAAGAGAGTCTTCCCCAAAAGACCTTCTACTGTACATGGAAATTTGAATCTAAGAACAGCGTCTCCAACTGCCACATTCCCTTATTCAATTTTAAAAATTTACTCAAACTGGATTTATACCAGTTGCACCCTAATAACCTTTAGTGATGTAAATAATAACCAATCCAAACAGAAAGGGTGGATTGTTAATATGTCAAACAATTTAAAAGTACATTCAATAAAGCTTTCATTGATTTTTTTTCTTTTTTTTAATTCGCTTTGTTGATTCTGGTAAGCGTTCTCCGCTTAATACTTTGAATACTTTGACATTCAAAAAATTAATGGAATTAAAGGTACGTTTTTACCGTCCCAATTGTTACTAAAAGTTGTAAGCAACAATGTTTTGTAAATATGCGAAAACGTAGATGTTGACAAACAAAACTGTGACCGACGACCTACGGGAGCAACATATTGCTCCCGCAGACCGAGAAAAACTACAACTACGTAATTACTTTATTATTATTGATTTATCATTATTTAAACTACATTATTTTTTCTGCTTCCCAAAAATATAATACTATTTAAAGTCCAAAAAAGAAAGGTGGTGGTAACATATCTTACAACTATTCATTTAGCTTAATGACAGCGTATGTTTGAATGTGAACCTATAGACCATTTAACTAGTATTACCTCATAGCATTAACAAGCGTCTATCCAATGAAAACCCTGCGCTTTTATTTTTAGCCTTAAAATTGCAACTAATCGGGTAGCAGAATTTGTTTTACTTTTTAGGAGACTTGGAGACAACTTTTTAGGAGACTTGGAGACAACTTTTTAGGAGACTTGGAGACAACTTTTCAGGAGACTTGGAGACAAATAAGTGCTTTAGAAAAAAATTATGGTCTTTTCAGTCCTTGAAAAAATATTGCAATCAATTTGTCCCCTCCATGCTTGCAAAAGTTATTACATAGTTAAATTGAAGAAATCTAAGATAAAAAGAATTATCATATAAAACTGCTCGCGATCTACACGCTACAGGTCTACAGTACATACGTTGGGAAAGGGGGGGGGGAGGACACGAACTTTCTATCTCCGATCATACAGATTATAAACCATTGGATAACTCTTGTCATAACAAGGTGCCAAGTGACTAGCTTTCAACTGAAAAGTTCCGGCGGCAATTGTGGAGGGGAATGGGTTCACTATGGTAGTCAAATCGTTTTGATTGATAACTCTTCCTTGATAATGTCTCCAACAAGATGCAACAAGCATACTTTTCTGTTATTTTTTTTTTTATTATTTTCTTTTTTTGAGGGGGCATGGGTCCACTTTCTGCCAATAATTCTTCGGATTGAAAAATTTTGAACGATTCCAGTTTAAACAGGATATCTTATGACTACCCTTCCGCTACAAAGTAAGTTGGGGAGATAATATGGAGGGGGTATGAGCACATTTCAGTCCTCCAGCCACACCTAGTGAAAGTTTCTGCATTATTACGGTTGAAATAAGGTATAACATGCCTACCTTATAGCTGTAACGTCGGTGATGGGTGTGGCTGAATTGAAGGTATTGGACGAGCCACAAACCAACTCTGGTCTTCCGATCATACAAATTAAAAGTTCTTGTGTGATTTCAGTTAGAAAAGATAAACAGTGCCATTTTATTTCTAAAATATTTGCGGTAGGGGCCTGCGGGTATTTGAATGATACCAGAACTGATTTCGTCCTCCAATTATACAGGTTAAAAGTCCGTGCATGATTCTGGCTCAAACAGGGTTGGACATGTCCACTTTTCTGCTAAGAAGAAAACGATGGAGCGTCGGATTGTTGGAAGGACTTTTATCCTTCAACCATAGATTGAAGGATTGAAAGTTCCTATATAATTCCAGTTCAAACAAGGAACATCAAGCTTACTTCTCTGCAAAAACGTTTATTGGTGGTAGTATTAGGGGAAAGAGGTTGTAGAGGCAATCGGTGGACGCATGTCAAAGGCATTTATGTCATCAGAACTATCATTATCATCGGAGATGAACATGTATACACAATGCTATCTCAAACAAAATAAAGCAAGAGGGTGAAATATTCATTTTAGGATTTGACCCGATACTTCAAGCTAAATAAAAGCGTTTAAAAGTAAATTACCAAACTTTAGAACATAAAAATTGTTCCAAATTATCTAGTACACGAAATAACTTGAAACTGTTATTGTTATGCTTTGAACATTTTCAGTCTCATTCTTAAAATTCATCAACTAATCTTCAGAAACGTTTCATTTTGGCCGGAAAAACTCAAAAATAATTTTTTGACAGAAAGCATCAACTTTCTGTCAGCTTTTCCAAAAACCATCTCTAGTATAAATTGTGCTAAGTTTGTTTTGGAGGGTGGGAACATAATTAAGATTATTTTTCCAACAGACTTAAAAATCCCTTTTTCTTTTACGAAATGTCCCTTGTGCTTCATTTCTGTGTTTGTACGTGTGATTCTTTTAACTGATTATTATTCCCTTTCCATAATCCCATTGATTCTAGGTTTTGCACAAGGCCCAAGTCCACTGATAATATACACTATTATATGAGAAACAAAACAAAATTCGTTATTGAAATTCAAGTGCGCCCTTCTAAGAATCATGATTTAAGTTTCAAATCTTTGGTTTATATGTTTGGCATATACACTTGAACCTCCCCTCCCAAATATCAAGTTGTGAATTTAATTTGGCAATCCTTCGTAAAATTCCCACGTCTTTTTCTCAAATTCACAGCAACCCTCCCGGAAGTAATACCCCCACCTACATGCTAGATATAACATACATTCCTAAGAAGCATAGAGTGATCCTACTCAAGAACAGAATTAGAAGCTTTAAAAGAAAGTAAAATAACGATTTGAAGAGGATACAGTTTGTTCCTTTTATTTCTTTATTTATTTTCCACTAAATAAAATATGTCAAAATTTAAGTTAATATAATCTGTGGTCTATCCTATGGCATTAAACTCTATTGGCAAAATGAGAAAGACAGATGGATCCAATGTTGGTGATAAATCTATTCCAGTGAACCTGGCCAAAACCAATCCATTCTATTAGTTGAAATTTGGACTTGAAAGTCCATTACGAATCCTTTGTGTTATGCGTTAATGTTTAAATAAAGGTTATTATGAAGATTTCTTACTTTTTCCGTATCTATGGTAATTTCGGATTTTTCCTTTCATTCTTATTAATTTTTTTTAGTTTCGTTTATTTTTTCTCCAAAAAGGATCAACTGAATGTGAAAATAGATTCGTTTCTCTATAACTCCCTCCCTCCATCGTTCTGACATAGATACATACACAACCAATCTGACCATTTCTGAAGATTTATATACTTTGATCTTTTCATCTATTTTTCATTTCTTATCAACTAAAGAAGGCTTGAAAGAAGTCCCGGTCGAAATTTGTTTTCACAATTTCTTTATCAGTTGAAGGTGTTGTAGTTTTTAATTTCTAGAATTGTTTTTTATTGTCTACCCAGCTTGATTTTAAAGCTTATTAAAAACAAATGTATTTTTGCAATAAGATTACATTGCCTATATAAAAAAGTGTATTGCTTTATACAGACCTTGGATTTGTCAAAATTACTCAGAGACTCCTCGTCGAGCATCCTGTTATATAAGGCTCTTGCCAGATTCCCTCGAAGGTAACTTCTTGACATTGGACAGCCTAGTAATACAAAATAAGAATTACCTGTGTTGTCTAAGAAGTATATGAAACTGTTTTTTTGTTTTTTTTTTGTAAAGGCTTATCTTACATAAAAAAAAAAAAAACAGAAAGCTATGCGGAATGAGGACTTTTCCTGATGATAGTTATTTCTTATTTTTCCAGTGATGGTTTTTGCTGTTGCTTATATTACTCACTAGCTTACCCTTCAACACAAAGAGCCTTATCCACATTTTTAGTCAGAATGAGCTAGAAAAATTCCTCTAATCAGGCGTTAGTCATTGGTTATATTTGCAAAGGTAGTGAAAGCAGGTCCTTTGTAACAATACTTCCGCTTTTTGTGTCACTTTTTATGTTGGGCTTCCACATTACATTGCTAGCCATGTAATCAACAAGCTCTTAAACTCTTAAAAAAAAACTTGTGATAAACTTGGAAGCCATTTGTAAAATCAAATGTAGGGCATAAAATTTGTTTTAATATAAAGATTCAAAACAATAGAAGAAGAAGATTTGAAGATTTTAAACGACTCCTTTCTTAAAGAGATTTTAATGTGCATCAAGCTTATTATGCTTTTGGTACATGTCAACTTGTTCTTTAATATTTCTTACCGATATTGGGGGCCAGCGGGCTCTCCCGTTGTGATTTTATCCCGCTTTCTAGGGCTATAACAACAGAAAGGTTGAGATGCCTAGAACATGTTTTGCAAATGAATGATGACAGATTGCCAAAGATCGACCTTTTAGGTCATCCATCTAGGGCCAAACGAAAAGCAGGTCACCCCGAATTGGAAGGGAAGAGATCGTTAGAAAAAATTTAGAGGAAACGAACTTCTTGAGAGGGGTAAAGAAAGGAGGTTCAAATACATTGGAACGGAGGAGGAGCGTGCGCAATAACGTTAGACTAGGAGACTTGGTGCAGCAGTGAGTAGCCAGTAGTAGTAATTAAAGTGACATTTAGATTAAAACAAACATATTTAACTTATAAATTACAATGGGGGCCAATATAACCCATCCACTTCTTACACTTAAGCTTAATAAGTCCTTTATTTAAAACAATGCAAACTTTCCACTAATTACCTTTTTGTGACCATAATAAAATTGAAATATTTTGAAAAACAAAAAGTAAATGAAATACCTTTGATAGCCCACCAGTCACATATGTTGCATTCAAATAAGCTTTCAGCACAGCACAGCTTAAAACTTAGCATGAAGGGTGGGGATCAGCTGGGTGGCCCTGCACATCAGAGTAGTTTCTGTTTAAGCTTTAACTACTCATCACTTTAGATAAAAGACTTTTTTTTAATTCAATTTGTTTGCTTCTAATTTGGTTACATTAATTAAATACAGACTGCACATAATTTGCTGAAAAAGGAAATTTGCCATACCTGTGTATCAGAGCGTTGCCCTGGGAAGTAATGGGTTTTATCATGACTTTCGAGACCTTAAAACAGAAGGGCAGTTCATAATTTTTGGTCTTATTCATCGAGATCATGTCTTTTTATAAGGACATGTTCCCTCTTTTTATAAAACCTGCCAAAAGATACATATCTTATATAATCTTATATATGAAGATGCAATTCTGTCAAAATTAAATTAAATTTTTGATATAATTTTTTGTTACTTTCAAGTAACGAAAAATTTGACCTCCTCTAGGTAAAAAAAAAATTTCAGCATTAGCCTTTCTTAAATTTTCCTGCATAAGGCAGTTATTCTTTCAGTTAAACAAATATCCTGATATATAAATGAATTACTCAGTACCAAAGGCAGCAAGGCCCTCAATGCCCTTATCAAGTATCTCAGTACCCTTTGCAAATAGTACAAGTTAATATTTTATTGGAGAGCCCTGCAAAAAACTTTCTTTGTTACATCTTTGCAAAATAGCCCTTAGAAAAATACAGTAACCTTATATTATTTTTTTTATCCCTGCATTTCACCACCTTACTTGGTAAAATTGCAGTTCAAGGGCATTTCACTACCTCAAAAAGTTACTGAGCTAAGTAAAAAAAAACCTTTAGGAGTTAGGATTTGGAACGAGGTTTCAAACTTCCATCTTAAGCCCTTCCCTACCTGTATGGTTTCAAGAATCCTGTGAAGACATTTTATATATCTGTCTTAATTTGAAAAAAAAAAATTGACACTTAAAACCTTAGAAGTTGGGAAGGAGTGTAAGTAAGATGTTGAAAATTGTTTTCTAAACTCAAATTTAGGCTTTAGATCCATTCCTGAGGGTTTCATTTGCCTTTAATTAAATCTTCAAAGGTTCAAGAAAGACCAATGTCTTGAAGCTTGGCCTTGCTTTTGAAGGTCATTTAATTCCTAAAAAGTTTGCGCATCTAGCTTGGCAGCTCTCTCATTTAGTAAAAACATTTAGTAAACTACAATTGTACCACTTGATTTAATCAAAAGAAAATCGAAAATGTTTTAGAACTGTCACCCTTGTTACTGCAAGGCACAATCAATGATTTATAAAAGAGAAATTGAGCATCTGTTTGCACAAAATAGGAGATACAGCAATAGATATAGGAAAAGAAATATAAACTGCAAAGACTTAAATCATGTGGAAATTCTGACGACAAGAGGTTCCTCATTCCCAGAAAGAATGTTTGTAATAATTTAGTTATTATCATTTAAAGATTAAGAAAATATATTGTCTTTCCTTAGTCTTTTGAAGGCAAACATGTAAAGCGTAAGTCCTTTTCTTCAGTCCTTGCCCTAGGCTACTTTTTCTGATGGTTGTCACTGAGTTTGCTAGACAATTATGGGAGGCATCATGCAAAAAACAGCAAACTGTTCTAGTCTAAATACTTTAAATAACAAATAAAAAGGGTAAAATTCTAGACAAATTACTTTTTATCTTAAAGTACAGTTACGTTGGGTGAAGGAAGTTATCAGAAATGGTTCAGTAACATAAGTTATGCCTTTGGAAGACATTTTGAAGTATTTATTTTTGTCCCTTCCTACTCCAAAAGGTGTAGGTACTTAAACCTTTGATAAACCTGGACAGATTTTGTACCAAAGAAACGAAACTTTCAAAAACAGATCAACAACGCAAATAAGGCCTAAGAAAAGTGCTTTGGGCTTCATGTCTTTGTAAAATCAGGCTAGAATTTATGGATAGACCCACTAGGCCGGGCCTAGGGGCGCAAAAAAAATCACTGAGCAGTTTTTTTTTTTTTAACAAAACTGGACTAATGTGATTTATCATCAAAGTGCCAGGTGCACTTTGCTGCTGTGCTGCCTATTCACAGAAAAGTGATTTTAAAACAACACAGGAAATCCATTGCCGCTTATAAACTATCAGATGTCTCCCAAGAATGGCAGCTGACAGCTCATTATCACCTCTCTCTTGCATTACTTTTGGCTCATCACTCATCAGTTGCCTTTTGTTCAGAGCTTCCACTATCCCTGAATTTTTTGGGATTTCCCTGCAAATCTCTGTGTCCCCCCCCCCAAAAAAAATTGCTTGGGCTTAGGGGCACCAAGACGCTTGGGCCTAGGAACGCCAAAGATTTAAATCTGGCCCTGTATAAAATATCAATTTATAAGCTTTAAGATAATTTATAAAACATAATCTTAAATTTAAAGTGTCTTAAATTTCAAGTCAAACTAAAATGCGCCTTCAATTCCCCCTCCCCCTCTGCGGCATTCTTATTGTATGGTGTGCAACATATCTATTTTGTAGGTAGTCTGGGTCAATAAACCATTCTAATAGACGAGCATTACAGGGTGTCACAAATGAGATCTTATGGATGTCCAAGAGCCATCAATCAACTGGGAAGGCAGCTCCCTTGCAGAAGAATGGGACCGTTTCCAAGAGCATGCCCAACTGATGTTTGCAGGCCCACTGGCAGGAAAAACAGAGAAAGCTCTTTGTGCCTACCTACTTATCTGGGCTGGAGAAAAAGGATACAGAATTTTCAACACCTTCGCCATAGCAGACAAGGAACAAAACAAAATTGAACGGTACCTTAAGAAATTTAAGGTGTATGCTTCACGACAGTAGAACACAGTTTTTGCACAATACCTTTTCCAAAAACGAGACCAAACTGAGGCAGAGAGTGTAGAGAAGTATATTACAGAGATCAAGCCATTAGTGGAACCATGTTCCTACTCGGACCCAAACGAAATGTTCTGTGATCAAATAGCGTGTGGAATACTAAGCCAAAACGTATGCAAGAAGCTCTTGGCTGAAGGTGATGAACTTACACTTGAAAAAGCAAACATTATGCGCAGAACCGACAAAGTGACCAAGGAACAGTTTAAAACATTCCATTTGACTAAGTCCATTCAAATAAAACAAGAGATTGATGCCATAACACGTTACCCAAACCGGAATGGCAGTCAAAATATACATGAAGCAAGCAGCTCAAAGAGCAAACCATGCTTCTTCTGTGGTGGAACATATTCCCCCTCCCATGTCTGCCCAGCAAAGGGAAAGTCATACTCCATATGTAAAAAGCTCAACCATTTTGCACAAGTTTGTTGAAGCAAGACAGTAAACACAGTAGAAGAAGATGCTGCTGAAGCTGACTTAGGTGATGAAACTGTTTTCCTGTACTCCATTGAACAAAGCGAAAGCAAAGACGAAGCAATGATATCCTTGATTATCAACAATCAGTACCCTGTCCAGTTCAAAATAGACATAGGGGCCCAGGTCAATATCATTCCAAAGAAGTACTTTGACCTCATTACCCCTAAGTTCGCCATGAAACCCACAAGCCAGCACCTCACCAGCTACTGTGGAGCAAAGACCCCAGTATCAGGAGTCTAAAAATTATCAAGCAGCTACTAAGGTAACACCAGCCGCAGGGCTATGTACTGTAGACTTCAATTTCCCCCATCATAAGCTACCATTCAAGCATCAATTTGGGCCTGATTAAGCTGGTACTGAACATAGACTCAACATCTTCAAGACTACCATTCTTGAAAGAAAAGCACAAAGAGGTGTTTAAAGGAATCAAGAAACTTGACAGAGAATGCAATATATACCTGAAAGACAATGCCACCTCAAATGTCTACCCAGCTAGGCAGGTACCTGCAGCCATGCAGAATAAACTCAAGCATGAACTCAGACGCCTAGAAGACCTAGGTATTATTGAAAAGGCTGTTACCCCAATAGAGTGGGTCAACTCGATGGTTATGGTTGAGAAGAAGGGTGGTCCATAAGATTGTGCATAGACCCTGTAGACCTAATCAAGCCCATTAAATGGCCCCACTATTCCATACCCACTCTAGACAACATCACCTCCAAGCTATAAGGAGCAAAAGTATTCACAAAGCTTGATGCCCATTCTGGTTACTGGTCAATCCTGCTATCTGAAGATTTGTCTTACCTCACAACATTCAGCACAAAATATGGAAGATACAGGTTCAAGCAAATGCCATTCAGAATCATCTCAGCACAAGATGAATTTCAGAGGAGGAATGAAGATGCCTTTTAAGACCTAGAAGGTGTCTTCATCCTCATTAATGACATGATTGTGTGCAGTACAATGCAAGGAGAGCATGATGAATGCCTAGCAAAAATATTCAAACATACCCTTAAGGGGATCCATTTCAACAAAGATAAGTGCCAGTTCTTGGCCTCCAGTGTCAGCTATTTTGGACACTTAATCAGCTCCAGGGGTATGCAGCCAGATCTCAAAAAGATTCATGCCATAAACCATATTCCAAACCCATCAAGCCAAGAAGAATTTCTAACCCTCCTTGGGATGATCAACTATCTTGCCAAACATATACCAAGCCTATCCACAAAAAAAAAAAAAACAGTCCATGACCTAACCAAAGCAGACTCATTCATCTGGTCTGAGGAACATATGCAAACACTTGCAGACCTGAAGAGCTCTATAGTGTCCAACACCCTAATTTTCAACCATCAGAGCAAGAATATCAAACTCATTGTCAAAGCTTCTAGCCATAGGCTCGAAGCCCACCTTGTTTTGGAAGGGTAGGTTACAGCATATGCATTGAGATTGCTCAAAGACAGAGCAGAAGTATTTGCAACTCAAAAAAGAGCTATATGCCATTGTGTGTGGCAGTAAACACTTCCACCATTATCTGTATGGTCACTAAATTGACGTCACGACTGACCACCGCCCGCTCAAAACCATTGTAGCAAATCCAATTCACAAAGCCACACCATAAGTGCAACAATTAATGCTTCAGCTCCAGCCTTACAACCTGAGCTTCTGACCAGGATCCAAAATCCCAGTTGTAGATGCTCTGTCACACCTCCATTTTAGCAACACAGATCCAAAACTGGAAGAAGATCTGGATATCTATGTACACCATGTAGTACAGAACCTACCAGCCAGCAATTAGGAGCTTGAGCAGATACAGATGGAAACAGCGCAAGGCAAAACCTTGAGCACCCTAGTCAATACAATTCAAGAGGGTTGGCAGAGTACTAGAAAAGACTTGGTCTAATGTCTGACAATTGCAGCTAATGTCTGACAATGGCCCTCAGTTCACCTCCAGAGAATTAATCAGTTTTGCCAAATCCTGGGGTATATCACTGAGCACATCCAGCCCTGGGCATCCCAAATCCAACAGACTTGCTGAGAAGTCTGTGTAGATTATAAGAAACATCATGATCAAGGCTACAGAAAACAGCAAAGACCCCTTCCTAGGTCTACTTGAAGACCAAAATGCACCAGTTGATGGATTTGCATCTCCTGCTCAACTCCTTATATCGTGCCAACTAAGATCCATCCTACCATGCACCACAAATCACTTAAAGAAGAAGGTTGTCCTGACTGGACAGTTCACCCAGCAAAGAACTGAAATGCAGAAATGCCAGAAAATTCTGCACAATAAATCAGCTAAAGCAGGTTAACCCTGGTGATGCAATCCACATTCAGAAAATGCCTGACAGACCATGGAAACAGGCTGTTGTACTTACTCGGGATAAGCATCCACAACTGTACCAAGTGCAGAAAAATGATAGTATGTTTCTGCAAAAGAACTGCAAACACTGTAAAGGACTTGATGATGCCATACTGCCAGACATGTCCGCCAAGCCACCACCCTCTGTGTTGCAGGTGGACCATTTCATACCTCCATTGCCAATCCAGGATAGGAATCAAACCCCTAGCTGCTGCCAGAGCACTCCTGCAACACCACCTCAACAAACTAGCAAGAGACCAACAACAGCATGCATGAGATACAGCCAACTTGTAAGAAAACCCCTGAAACTGAACCTGCAGCATACAGGCTGTAGAAGTGATTTCAACAAAAAAATGTAGATAGACTCTCAAGAGAAGAGAGAAAGACCTTTTTCTGATTTTTTTTCTAGTGATAAGAAGGAAAATGCAGCATTTTTATTGTATGATGTGCAACATATTTATTTTGTAGGTAGCCTGGGTCAATAAACCATTCTAATAGATGAGCATTACACCTCCCCATCCCCCCCTAAAAAACTGATAGTGCTTGAACTCTTGCTAAAATCATTAGAATGATGGTTTCAAACTTTACAGTCAGAGACAAGTAGACCTAAGCTTAAATTAAGGAGCAAAGTTTTTTCTTTGTCTAAGTTACAACGTGTCTTATGGGGTAAATGACTACACATTGGGCAAAGCCAAACTCCAGACACAATCATTTGTTATAATTTCTACAACTGTTTTTATAGTGGTTTTGCTAAAAGATCATTACTAATAATGTTTAAGTAGAACACCCTTCTATTTTCTTATTTATCTTAAATTTGAAGCAATTCACATTTACAGGTATGTTCTCTTCTTATTGTCTTATAACAAAATGTGCAACATTGAGGAAAATAATAAAGAAAAAAATAATAAGAAAAAGAGAGGCGATTAGAATGACACATGAATCAAGACAAGGTGGGATCTATTCTCTGTAATTAGGGTATAAGCTTAAGATTGAAAGTTTAAGGTAAACTGGATAATTGGTGAAACTGACAACATAAACCATGACACTAGTAGAAATACAAGCCTGTGACTGTTCTGATAATCCCTAGGGATTTATTTGTGTACTAAATTTTTCTTGAATTTGGACATTAAAAAAAGATAAGAGTTGCTGGTCAAAAAGGATTCCCACCAAAGTTGGGTATTTGGTATTCAAGTTGGCACCATTTGGTATTCAAGTTGGCACTGTTGGTATTCAAGTTGGCACTGTTTGGGATTTTAAATCATTGCAGTGATTTCCTAATCTAAGGACTCAAAGCCTTCTAAAGTTGAGATAGTAGCTTCCTAATTCTGGTACCAATGATAAATATTACACTTAATATTCTATTAACCTATCCCACTAGTATCTAACTAGGTCTAGACCTTTGGCTATATTTAAGAGAGTAAGCTTTTTTTTCAATAAATAATATTATACCTCTTTCAAAAGTATTGGACAAAAACTGTGAGTTGATAAAACCAGCACTTTTAATAATTTTATTTATTAAATAAATCAATACCATTATTTTCCCCAGGAAATACATTCAACTTTTACTTGGAATGTATTTATTAGACATTTCCTAAGTTTTTGGAGCACTAGATTGTGTGGTAAATGACAGTAGTGAATAGAAGAAGCCCTTAATAATAACAGAACATTTTATAAATGACAGAATCTTAGTTTAGGCAATAAATTGTGAAGTTTAAAAAATTTGGATTTTTTCAACAATAAATTGTGAAGTTTAAAAGTTGGGTATTTGGTATTCAAGTTGGCACTGTTTGGCACTGTTGGTATTTCAAGTTGGCACTGTTTGGGATTTTAAATCAGTGCATTGATTTCCTAATCTAAGGACTCAAAGGCTTCTAAAGTTGAAATAGTAGCTTCCTAATTCTGGTACCAAGGATAAATATTACACTTCATATTCTATTAACCTAACCCACTAGTATTCTAACTAGGCTTAGGCCTTTGGCTATATTTGAGAGAGTAAGCTTTTTTTTCAATAAATAATATTATGCCTCTTTCAAAAGTATTGGACAAAAACTGTGAGTTGATAAAACCAGCACTTTTAATTATTTTATTTATTAAATAAATCAATACCATTATTTTCCCCAGGAAATACATTCAACTTTTGCTTGGAATGTATTTATTAGACATTTCCTAAGTTTTTGGAGCACTAAACTTTGTGGTAAAATGACAGTAGTGAATAGAAGAAGCCCTTAATAATAACAGAACATTTTATAAATGACAGAATCATACAGTTTAGGCAATAAAGTGTGAAGTTTAAAAAATTTTACTCTAATAAATCCATGCCTAGGGAATATGTAAGAGGAACAAGGTATTACTTTAAGGGCTCAAAGTAGGACTTGTGGTGGTAGCAATTAGCATATTTTAGAAAAGCACAAAGTGCAGTGCTGGGTCTATTTTTGTTCTTAGGTGAGGAGGGGGGGGGGGGGGTCAAATGTACATTTTGCTGCCCCTAACATACCATCAAAACACTGTAAGTATTACAAATTCCTAATTGCCCATGTATTGTTCCACTTCTTGCTTATGCTCTTTCCAAATATAATAATCATTTTTGTCAGAAATAAATTTTAGCCCCACCCCTATATATACCAATTCAGGGTATATATTTGCACAGTAGGGGGGGGGGAGTTTAAACTTACCTCTCATTTACATCAGAAATAAAATTAACCCCCCCCCCTAATGGTATATATAGGGGTGGGGGTAAAATTCATTTCTGACAAAAATGATTATTATAGTTGGAAAGAGCATAGAAAAAGGCATCTAGTGGTATGTTTACTTTATCTGTAAGTCAATAATATGAACAACAAAAAATTTACCCTCTTCTCAGTTCCATTTGGTAACAAGATGTGATGGTTTTGGTTTTACATGATTTTG
>JAQQPU010012952.1:9449-25092 GCA_029168905.1 Artemia sp. Kazakhstan ARC1039
CCCCCCCCCCCCAAGATTTTTACTGAAACACTCTTTCCCTGTTTTTTCTTTTTTTAGAATAAATTTGTCGATTTGGTCAATTATTGGCATCTTTGTCACATTGAGCATCCCCCCCCCCAGATTTTGCTCATTGCCGTCCTTGTCACACCGGTCCCACCCCCAAGATTTTGCTCTAGATTCACCACTGAAGTCACCTTTCCTTATACTTTCCATTCAATTCACCTACTATTACTTTTTTTTCGCTGCGCATGTATCCACCTTCAATGAAATACCCCAGCCCCTAAAACAAATTCATGAGTACGCTAATCAATTTACGTCTATGATATAAGATAGGTTGCCAACATAATACCTATGCAATGCAAACTTTCTTTCAAAAGTTACATATCCTTAAGAAAATCGTAGGAAACACAATTGAAAAGGTCAAACGGAGAGATGAAACTGACTGATTTGGGAACTGTAAAAAAAAAAAAAAACGCAAAAGATTTTTGAAGAAAATAGAAAACAAAATTAAAGTGTTAGATTAAACACCGAGAATTATTAAACGAAATAAAATGATTAATTTATAAAACCAGTCAAAACAAGCGGCTTCATAATGTGTGTCGTTCAAAAGCCAAATTTTCTGAACCACTGTTGGTTTCAGGTGGAAAAACTTTCCAGCAAATCCAGAGGTTTCACCAAATATGCATGTACACAAGGAGAATGGAACTTCAGCCCCAGTCCCCCCATCAAGCGTCAATATTTTCCATTCTTTTATCCTACAATTCCTTGTGTTTTCAGCTCAGTTTTCCTATTTATACTTTTTGTCGAGCTTATCCCCCCCCCCCAAAAAAAAAAACTCCTCGGCTTGACAAATAAACAGAAAACTAAAAATATACCTAAACATAACTTACATCCATGATATCAGGAAGGTCGTCAACGAAATACTTATGCAATGCGGCATTTGACGCTTCAAGACTCAACGCATGCTCATTACGAGACTTCAATCCTTTCACGTTCGCATCATTAAACTTATTCCGCCTCTAAAATAAAAAAGTCATTACCCCAAAATCTAGCAAAAAGAAGCTTTTAACATGAACAAGCAAATATCAAATTTCAAGATCTCGTTGAAAGATTTCAGTTTGTTCATATTTTCTAAATTAAATATGATATGGAAAGTTGATTCTCCTCTGTGCTTCTGTGGCCTAATTAAAACCTACAATCATTTTTTAACTGACCGCCCTGAAGATGTCAAAGTGTATTGCAATTGTGTTTTAAATCAAGGAAGCATGTAATAAGTCTGTCGATCGATTTAGTTCTCATAATTAGTGTTTATCTATTTCTTTTTCTTTTATATATGGAACTTTAGCTATTTGTTAGTTGATTTTCTGGTGTATATTTGTTTTTCTTTTTTTCTGTGAAATACCTGTTTCTGGTTTAATTTTAAAATAAAGTTTCTTATAAATCTTTATTTGCTTCGTCAAACTCATTGTGCATCTGAAAAGAAAAGGATTATCTCCAAATGCAGCCTTTCCCAAATTGTCCATGGCACGGTTTTTGGTAGGGTAATTTCAAAACCGTTTTAATATTAACATGTGATTTAGAACAACCTTAACCAAAAAATTCAACATGCAAAAATCCACATGGCTAAACATAGACAGACATAATCAAAACCACGTAAAACTCAACCGCCAAAATTCATTTCACAAACGCGTGGAAAATCCAACCGAGAGAAAACCACCCCATTCATAAATCGTTAGCCAGAACACTCGTCCTGGAAAAACTGGCCATAAAAGCAAAAAATATCGGGACAACTCGCCACAGGCAAGATTCACATAATTCAAGTTTGATGGTAATATTTCAAAACCAAGATTACAATCCTTTCAAATTTGCGTCACCAACCTTATACTACTACTACTACTAAGTCACTACAGCACCATCCTTCTGAGGCAAACACAACCACGCACGCTCCTTCTCAATCCCAATCTGTTCAAAGCCCCCCTCTTTACAAACTCCAAAGAAGTTCTCATTTCCTTTAAATCCTTCCTTACGACATCCTCCCACCCCATTCGGGGGCGACCTGCTTTTCGTTCGGCACAAGCTTATACACCAGAAAAAAGATAATAATCTTGACTTGTAGAAAACATGTTGTTATTCATTTGGCATAAAAAAACGAAACCATGGTAGGAAATGGGTTTGCCTCCATTCGAATTAGCTCCACTTTCAAAGATTTTGAAAATGTCAAGTGTTTAAGTTTGCATCCTAATGAAACCAGAAGTGGGGAGAGACAGACCGTTGCTCGCCTATACTTGGCAACTTGTAGCTAAAAAGAGGCGATTCATAGATCTTCAAAACCCAAACTTAAAACTTAGGTGGTAGGAATTTAAGAATTTAATCAAAGGTTATGACTAAAATTTCGATTTTTTTTGTCTAAATATCCCGTATTTTCATGGACTCTCGTAGTTTTTTGGATACCTGGATGGATATTCTTCTTGGTGTTTTCAAACAGAAGATATTTGGATTTTGACAACGATTGTCATTAGGGGATCAACGAAACATGACAAGTATCTTTCTTACCGTCTAGCATCTAAAATAACTTGCCAGCAAAGGATGAAATACTACTGCTACAACTAAACTCACTGCAGCACCAAGCTACCTGAGACCAACACAGCTGAAAACACTCCTCCTTCAGCTCAAAACCATAAAATAGAGTTTCCAAAATGACCGTCTCAATCAACCGAGATATTTTGTCAGGTTACAGTTGCTAATTTCTATTTTTTTTTTTTTTGCAAGTGTTCGAGAGTTTCGGGAACATGTCTCAAAATATTCTACCTTTAAGCTTTTCCTTGATCATTTCAAGAAATTTTATCCAAGTCGCATGTTTATAGTACCAAATGAAAGCAAAATTGCAAACTTATTCCTAGTTGGCATCAAAGGGGGGGGGGAGAATTACAAGCTAATAAACAATTGCAAAAATGTTTTTTCAATACATCATGGTATATACTAGGACACAAAAAATGGTAAGTAATGGGACATACCCCACTTCGTAAAAGCAAAATTTTAATGATTTATGTTCAAATATCCTAACAAATCATTGCCAGATCCTGAGAAGGAATGCAACTCAAACCCCAGAGCAAGAAGACACCAACGGCACATTACTGTTTTTTTTTTATATATTATCTTGACTGTTTATTTTTCTTCCTTTTTATTTTAGAAATAATAACTGTTCAACAAGTTTCAATGGAGTCAATGCTTTTAGTGGGTGGGTGGAATCACCCGCCCCCTCCATAGATTTTGAAAATGTCGTCAAAATCAGTGTCAAATGGAGTCAAATATCGGCAAAACATCTTACAAAAGTATTACCGGACAGAAAGTATTGCCCAACATATAACTGTTATAAGACAGTTGGGAAAAAGTATGTGGCTGAAGTATTTGTCAATATGGACTACGCTGCTATCTCATTTTACTTTGTACGAAGTTCCTACACCACGTGCTCAAAAGCATCCCGTTAACTCTGCTGGCAGGGGCGTCGTTTGAGATGGGGAGGAGGGGGGGGCATGAGTGGCAAATGGAGTCAAATATCGGCAAAATATCTTACAAAAGTATTACCGGACAGAAAGTATTGCCCAACATATAACTGTTATAAGACAGTTGTGAAAAAGTATGTGGCTGAAGTATTTGTCAATATGGACTACGCTGCTATCTCATTTTACTTTGTATGAAGTTCCTACACCACGTGCTCAAAAGCATCCCGTTAACTCTGCTGGCAGGGGCGTCGTTTGAGAGGGGGAGGAGGGGGGCATGAGTGGCAGTTGCTCCCCCCCCCCAATAATTTGGAGAAAAATATTATACAGCCCATGACCATTGACTATCCGGATATGAACCCCTCAATAATTTAAAGAGCACAAATTTGAATTAAACACAAAAATATACAAATTATACGACTGATCCAGGAAACTATATAGGGGAAATTATAAAAATCTCAAGATCTCCTTGGAAAACGAACAGACGGGACAATCTTAACAATTTTATTGGTTTATCAAGTAATTGGTATGCACTCAGATTTATTAGATCACCTGTATTACAGCACTTTCTCATAGACAGATCACATTTTGTTAAGTAAACTAGTATATATTACCCCTTGAGAGTTATTACCTCTACACTAACCAGTCCAAGTAGCCACCTTCTCCCCCACTGCGGACGTCCCTGGCCAAATTAAATACATGAGAGCACATGGGGTGTAAGGGGCATGGGCTGTATAATATTTTTCTCCAAATTATTGGGGGGGGCAGGAGCGGCAGTTGCCCCCCCCCCCATAATTTGAAGAAAAATATTATACAGCCCATGCCCCTTGACTATCCGAATATGAACCGCTCTTGTCCCCCCCGCTTCCCCAATGAAAATGCTGGAGGTACGCCCCTGTCTGCTGGTTGTTTCCCATTCTTGTTATGAGGATTCGATACCTTGAAGGATCACCCTATCTCGTACATTATAAACTTTTTTACTTTGTTTTACCACAACCTGTAGAGCTTGGATAAGAGATTTGACTAAGTGACAGAAAACTAAAAGCCGACACTTACTTTTCCAGTAATCTCGGAAAAACCATTTAATTTCTCCCATTTTGTGCCAGAGATAGATATTTAGTTTCAATGAAACTTAAACCGCTAGAATGTGCGTATTTGTTTTTCCGATTAATACGGAGCCGAATTTTCTTTTGCAAGTTCACAAAAGGGTATTCCCTAAAAATTTTCTAGCATACATGCCAGAAATTTTTTTTAAATCAGCTAAAAAAATATCATTTGAGCAATTTGGCAGTTTTGGGAGTTCCTTGTGGTGCTACCCGTTTTGACGGAAATCCTTACAGACACGGTAAGGATTTCACGGTACGACACGTTTTGACTGAAATCCTTACCGACACAGGGGACGTAAAATTTCATTTAAATTAAATTCTATCATCAAATCACAGATTCTCAAAAGCTCTCGATGATGGCAAGTCCCCCGGGAGAATTTACTAATGGGCCTTTTGTCTTTAAGATGGTCAGCCGACAGCATGGCTCGTAAAATGATTTTAAGGTATCGAATCCCCTTAGATCATTCAAGACCTCTTCTTTGATTCCTCAAAGCATATCAACCTGTATTCACATATTTCATCCGAAAGTTACGAACTTATAATACTAGAAAATTAGGTACCACACATCTTTTAAAAATTAATACACTTTGCAAAAGGTTCTATAATAACACTTCTATCCTAACCACCCAATTAGAGTCAATGGTTACAGCAAATGAACGTGAGGGCTTGCTTCTCTTCTACATCATCTACACTCAAGCAATAGATAATTGGACGCTTTCCAACCCAAAAAGGGTATCAGTAGGACGCTGTTAGTATTACACTTTAACGAACGAGTGGGTGGGGGGGGGGGTGGCAGACAATGAGAAATTATTACATCAACAACTGAAACAATTTGAGTTTTTTGGCTGTTATGTTCATTTTGGTTTGGAGAAAAGTCACAGAGTACAACTAGATGGAGCCAAACATGGCACCCAATTTCAAACACCATGATGAAATAAAGGCTTGCAATGTAAAAAAAAAAGAACAAAAATAAGCATAATTGCCCAAATTAGGGACATTCTCCCAACAATTTTGTCATATTCTGGCGACAGGGAAAGGTTGTCCCTTCGTACAAGTCCTATCTAAAGATTGTCTTTTTTCGTGTGTCAATGCTTGGGGAAGAGCTTGGACCTAAAGACCACATTAGCTACACGTTAGCCCCCCCCCCCCCATATGCATAAAAGTTTGACCAGAACACACCTTGTCAGATGGTACTTTTATGTTAAGAGTGCTTAATTCAAACATACCTTTTGTATTTCCTTCTCTATTACTTTATATTTTTTGGACTTGTCAAGTTTTTCTTTGGGTGTAGATGCTTCTAATTTGGCTTTCTGGGATTCTGCTGTTTTCAGTTTTGATACAGCTGCACGCCATTCCGTAGCATATGTCTGTCGTGTTTTCAAACCCGTTTGCAGTTCGTGCAATACTTTTAGTAATTCTTCGTGAGTTTCTTGGCTGATTTCACGACACTGAAATACAATATTTAAAAAACAGCTGTACAAATTAGTTTCTACCAGAAGCTTTTTTTTGGGGGGGGGATAATAATTGATGGGGGCCGTACGCACAGAGCTTTACAAGTTTATGTGAGCCTAATTATAGCACTTGTAAAAATAAAATTGGGCACCTTTATTTTTTTCATTGCGTGTAGGTTGAATAAAAAATTAAGATTGAGAGAAGGACTGATTGAACAAATTATTTAGATTCTGTAAAATTTGGAGCATAAAGTGACAGTTAAATAACGGAATTCGTAACGGTTAGTGCTGCAAATACTACAACATCCCTATTTGACTATCTGAGATAAAAAAGGCTTATTTAAAAAAAAAAAAAAAAACTGTGACAAGCTTCATTTCAGCTAAGATACTTTGAAATTAAAAGAACACCAACTAAGTAGAATAGATCCCAGAACCCCCACTCATATTCGTTCCAACCCCAGATACGAGTTTATTTGGCTTTTTTTAGTGTGGTTAATTCATTCATTTTATAGTATATATAATTGCAGTGGAGGTTCTATTTCGATTTAAATGTAAGATTTTTAATTCAAATTTAATGAAGTTAAACTTAAATTAATTTACGAGCTGTTTTTAAAGAAAAAACAAGCATCTTTGAGACGCACCTCTTCAATTTGCGAATCTCAAAAACACAAAAATCACAAATTTAATATAGTACTAAGCAAAAGTGCTTAAGAATAAGATGAGAAAAACTAAACTTCGGCAAAAAGAAGCTCTACATATTCACTCACCATTAAAACATCCAGTTTACAAATTCTAAATATTAAGAGTTTGCGTCAGAAACACTGAAAATAGCATTGACCTAATCAAAACTTTTTAATGTTGAAAACCATATTTTAGTCATTGAGGCTCGTCATTCAGCGTAATAAATATGGCGCCTGGGACTATTTGAAATAGGAAACCGCCCAGCTTAATACAATGGCACAGGCAGATTTTTTAACTAGGTTACCCAATTCTGCAAGTAGACAAATACGTTGACAGCCACATTTAGTTCAGCATCCTTTTAGTTTTCTTAAAGAACCAAGGACATCAAAAGGATGGCGGTGACAAACTCATGGTGCGTCTGAGAGTGGTAGGCACAAATAGGGGCCTAATCCTACTAATTTCAGTCACAATCTGCCCAGTGATCGTCCTGCTCACTTTCTGGCCATGAGGCAGGTGTTTTGTGGAAAAAAACTTTTTCCACGAAATAAGTTTTTCAAAGAAAAGTAAAGAACTCCATTAACAAAAAATTAGCAAAAATAAAAGTAAATAATCTACCAAGCTCGAAACTACCACAAATCAGCATCGATAAATAAATGAAACCCAAAACGAACAGAAATTAGCCTACAATAAATAACCGAGTCAAACTCAAAACGAACAGAAATTAACATAAGTTGGGCGAAAACCCCTATGCCTTCCAAAGGCCAGAACATAATTTGCAATTTACTGAAAAAAATATAAATGTTTTTACTTTTATAACTTTAATGAATCAAATAATATTAACATTTTGATTACTAAATATCAGTATATGTATATTAAACTGACAATACACATTCATTTGTATTTTTTCAGTAAAGTGCAAATTTTGTTCGGGTCAGTTTCTGCTCGGGGTGCAAATTTCTGCTCGTTTTAAGTTTGACTCGGTTATTTATTGTAATTTCTGTTCGTTTTGGGTTTCATTTACTTATCGATGCTGATTTGTAGCAGTTTCACGCTTGGTAGATTATTTGATTTTATTTTTGCTAATTTTTGTTTAATTGGAGTTCTTTACTTTTCTTTGAAAAACTTATTTCGTGGAAAAAGTTTTTTTTAAATTAATTTCTGTTCTTTTTTTAGCTAATATTTGGCATTGAAAGCAATGAGGATTTCCCATCTCCCCTCACAGGGCAAGTCTTATTCCTGGTTGTATTTCCATTACAATTTACTTATATGATTACACTTATATATTTATTTCTACCATTATATTTATATTACAATTTTTATCCATAATATTTACTTATATAGTTACACAATAATATAATTCCCATTATATAATTTGTTACATTAATATTTACTTCATTAAAAAATTGAAAGCAACGTTTTGTTTTCATTTTTTGTTTAATGGAGTTCTTTACTTTTCTTTGAAAAACTTATTTCGTGGAAAAAGTTTTTTTTAATTAATTTCTGTTCATTTTATATTGACATAGTCTTTTTAGGGGGAAAAAAATAATACTTTAAATCTTTTCGTTTTTTAAGACTTTATAGTTTGGTCCGCTATTTGTCAGCTATTTGTATGCTGGAAAAAAATTTTCAGCAGTGAGTGATTCTTCTTTATTTTGAGGGATGCCGGTTGACAGCCCAAACCAGTTTAAAATTGGTGTGTGGGGTTTCTGGGATGGGTAAAAACAATGGTGGACACCTTAACACTGCCCAGGAAGGCTCTTCTGCAAAGGGAAAAGAAAAAGAGAAAGGAAAGCCCTAATTCAAAAGACCGCGCCCGAGGCACACCAATAGTCCACAGGGTTTTGATGCCATATTGTTGTTTTGTTTGTTTTTTTCCTTAGTTGCGGAGAAGACAATATGCCTTTGTGGCCTGACCCTCGATTTTGTGAGACCACCCATATCATAAGAACATACAAATGTTTTCTCTTCCCTGCACTCATCTAAGATGGTTCTATTGCAACTGAACCACCGTGTAACTGAACCCCCTCACAAATGAACCACCATGCAACTGAACCCCCTTTCAACTGAACCACCGTGAAACTGAACCCTGATGCAACTGAACCACATTTAACTGAACTCTCATGCAACCCCCCGTCTAACTGAACCCCCTTGCAACTAAACCCCCTGTGTAAATGAACCACCGTTAACTGAACCCTCGTATAACTGAAACCTCGTGCAACTGAACCACCCTACTCAGTTTTCAGTATTCTACAACTACGAGGCATTATCACTGGGTAACACATAAGTTAGAATCTTTACATGCTCAACCTTTTTGGAATCGTTTGTTTTTTAGTCATGATATAAATGCCTGTCAAGATGATTCACAAAAAAACTCTGTTTTTGTTGTCAGAAAAACAAAGAAAATCAGACAACACAAACCACTAAAGCCAGAATTATTTCTCCTTTCTTATGTCTGTTAATGGGGTTCCCTTCACCCTTTCACTGTATGCGGGTCTAGGCGTTTACCCCCCCCCCCCAGGAAAATAACTCCTTGAAACACCCTCCCGTGAAAAATACCTCCTTGAAAAATGCCCCCTCCCCAACAGCTAGTTTGTTTCCAATTAATTTTGACTTTAAAAAGGACTAAAACTCTCAATATGTGATCGAACGAGCATCCTCCGAAGTTAAAAAAACAACCATCAAACTTTAAAAAAGAAAACTTTAAAATATCAAAACGTGAAATTGATATTTAACCCCTCTCGATATCTGGGAATATTTCTGGTCTACGCTGTTATTATGAGAGTAAAGAGTAACATTAAATCCCAAAATGAGCAGAATTCATCCCGTATAGGAGGGAGATTGCCCTTTCCACATCCCCACCTCCACCTCATGGTCGTAGAAACTTCGAAGGATGCTCTTTCGATAAGAAATTGTGAGTTTTAGTCGTTTTTTTTTTAGAAGTCAACAGTGACTGGAAACCAACCCGCCACGGGAGGGGTGGAGGTGGATATTTTCCACGGGGGTATTTTTCAGGGGGAGGAGTATTTTCCGCAGTGGGAGGGGTATTTTTCGAGGAGGGGGTATTTTCACGGAGGGTAAACGCCTAGAACCGCAGACAGTGACTAGGCGGAAACATAAAGTGACATAAAAAAAAGGATAAATAATTATGGTATAAATGGTTTGTGACGTCCAATTTTCTTTGTTTTTGTGACAACAAAAAAGAGCTTTTTTATGAATCATATTGACAGACATTTATACGATTATTTTAAAAAACAAACAATTCCAACAAGTGGTGAACATGTAAAGATTCTAACTTGTGTTTTACCCAATGATATTGCCTCATATATGTAGAATA
Organism: Artemia sp. Kazakhstan ARC1039; assembly: GCA_029168905.1. Taxonomy (NCBI): domain Eukaryota; kingdom Metazoa; phylum Arthropoda; class Branchiopoda; order Anostraca; family Artemiidae; genus Artemia; species Artemia sp. Kazakhstan ARC1039. Next base: position 19,522 of record JAQQPU010012952.1, read on the forward strand.
CTGAACAACTGAATACGGTGGTTCAGTTGCACGGGGGTTCAGTTAAATGGGATTTAGTTGCACAGGGGTTCAGTTACACGAGGGGTCAGTTGCAATGGGATTCAGCTGTACGGTGGTTCAGTTACACGCACACTACCTAAGATCTCTCAGCCTGTCTTTCAAGCGTCACATTGATTTGATTAAAATGAAGATATGCAGGAGTCTCGGTATTTTAAGGAAGCTTAAATATACTTTTCCTGGATTAATTTGGAAAATCATTTTTCATTGCTTGATCCAATCTGACGTTTCTTACTGTCCAATAGTATGGATGTCAACCGTTCCTTCTCTGTTAAAACCACTTTACGGTTAACTTAGAGCTAGAATCCCCATTCAGGAAACTGATCGTTCAGGAGTTATCCCTTTATTCGATCTCGGATCCCTGTATATTCTTTCGTGTGCATGTTTTACTTTTTTCTCAGCTTCGTGGTGACCTCCCCCAGCCCCTAAGTGTTCCGTCATCTTTTACCTCTCCCCCAGCCCCTAAGTGTTCCGCCATCTTTTACCTCTGATCAAAATAATTCATAATCTTCGCAATAAATAAGCATATTCAAGTTACTTTTACTCGTTGTGTAAGGTCAGATTTTAATCCTTTAATGGCGAGGCATATTGTACGGAATAAGTTGCCTGAATCAGCTCAAAATGGACATTCTGTCGGCTCAGGAACTACAAACTAGACCGAAAACTCAGCCAAGACGCGAAGCCTTTTGGCACGGAAATCAGAAGCTGACACAGCAAAGAGGTTGATGACCCTACCGACATCTTACTGAAATCCTTCATCAATAGGCATAGGTGGGCCGGATCTTGAACCGATAGGCTAATCCCTGTACGCATAGGTTTCATCACGTCCAACAACTTCCGCACTGTTGACAAAAAAGCACCAAGCCATCACAAGATATACAGCAGCGTTTTCAGACTCAGAGGGTTCGAACACGGGTTGTTCTCGTCTAGTGTATCAAGCGTTTTCACAAAGCGGGTTCTCGAGGAAAACACGGGGTTGAAACTTCGAACACGCTGAAACTAGACGAAAAACTAGAAACTTGAAACCAGACGAGAACAACCCGTATTCGAACCCGCTGAGCCTGAAAACGCGGCTTAGCTCAGAGAAATGACTAGCATACGGAAGTGTAGGCCTAGTAACCAAACATGTCCTAAGAAAGTTCACTGCTGTGTTTACCAATATGAATATTGGACATCAAGGGTTTAAAATGGGTACAATCTACTGGCGTTCATAATGTGCTTTCTGCGAAGAGTGGCGAAAATAAAACCAATCACGTCACTAATAAAGAGGACTGAAGTGTCCTGACACAAGTCTACAAAGTGTTAAAAGACAAAATGCAGCGAATTCTCTAAATCGACATTGGAAAAAAAGTCATTGAATGGATTTTATTTTCGCGAAACCTAATGTCAGGTCCGGTTTTTAGAATATTCAAGGCCAGTCAATATGTATTGACAAAACAAAACCTAGCTAAAACAGCTACCATTTTATGGTAAAATATAAATTTTATTTTCAGAAAACTAGCTGAAAAACAGCTGCCTCGAGCATGTCACAGAAAATTTATGCGTGACGACAACATTAGAAATTAACTCAAGGTATTTGCTAATTTGCTTCAGTTTCTCATATAGAAGATACTTCTACTGCTTTTCCTTTCCGAGCATTAGTTGATTAGATAGAAAACAGGTAGTGTTTCTAAATCTGGACTTCCCGTATTTATTTTTATTATATTTCTGTTTATTTATAACTTACAAACACAAGCAAAGTACAAAGGGCGAAGTCACAATGTAACAAATAAGAGAAAAAAACAAAATGACCAAAAAAATTATTATTTTTCAAGAACCAAAAATGTACAGAATTTTTAATTCGTTATTAAAAAGACAAAATAAAGTTCTTTAAGTTTCCATCGATTCTTGATTTCTAGAAAGTTCAGCTTTGGACCCAGGGTGTTTCTCTTCAACGGAAAATAGTAAATTCGCAAAACTGAAAACAGGAAGTCACTGAAGGAATTTTATTTTCAGAAAACTAATTAAAGTTCCAGTTCTTGGAAGGTCAAGATGCGTGTCTACGGTGGGAGACAGAATCTAACTTGTCCAAGAAAAGTTTCCTCTAGGATGCTAAGGAAAACAAATGTGAGCTGACAATTTTTAAGATGAAGTATTACCCCTGAAGCAACTTGGTACACTTTTTTATTCTCCGAATAGCAAAGTAAATATGTCTTGTTTATATTTCATAGCGTTAATCAATAAAATTCAAGAAGCATCAACACAAAGAAATTTCAGGAAAAAAACTAGAATTTATGCCTCCGTAATCAACTTTTCCATAATCCTTTCCTTGGTATCTCAAAGAGGTATACAATTTCTAACTCAGATTCTTGAAGTAATAACACAATGGTCTATTCGAGCCCAATGTTGAATGATCCCATACAAGGCTAATATTGAAACTGGGATAAATAAATTTGTTTGCATTTTTATGCTATTTAGTAAGCAAGAGAAAGATTTCTTTTTTCTGAACAAGTACTGGATATTTTGAAAATTCCAGAAGAAAAATTCTCTTTTCTACGAACTCCGTACTGGAAAAAGTTTCGAATTAATACCTCTGTTTCCGAAATCAATAATTGTTTATTACCAGGGAAAAACTGCAAAAGCGCCAGTGTTGTACCAAGAAAAAAAAACAACTTTGAAAGGGCTAAGTTCCCCTTCAAGCAGAGGGGCCAATTAGGGGGGCATGTCCCCCTAGACTTTGAAAAGTACCGTTCATTTATATTTCACAGCTTTTTCTATTTTAGTTGTGCGTTATATTAAACCGGCGAGACTGGCTAACTGGTCGTTTTATTTGTCGCCCCTGTGCATAGTTTTGTACAGTTATTAAATAGCCCTGTTAATTTTTGATAACCTTGCTTTGAAATGTCCCGTCTTTCCCACTCTTGTACCACCCTAATTATACCATTAAGAGACAATCTTGTTTTGAAATGTCTACATTCGCACATCTACACTATTTTATTACCCAATTATTTGAAAAAAACTACGTTTTCTAAAGAGTTAAAGAGGCTGAGTTACAAGGTCGAACCTTAAAACGTACAGGGATTAGGAGGCACAGTTGGGAGCACAGTTAGGAGCCAAACCCCCCGCTTTCGCAGCCTTTAAATAATTAAAAAAAGTTTTTTAAACTATTAAGGAGCGACATTAAATCTTAAAACGAACAGAAATTATTCCGTATATGAAAGGGGCTGTACCCTCCTCAACGCCTCGCTGTTTACGCTAAAGTTTTTATTGTTTAAAAAAAAGAGTTGTGAGAAAGTCAAACTTTAGCGTAAAGAGCGAGGCGTTGAGGAGGGCATAGCCCCTTTCATATACGGAATAATTTCTGTTCGTTTTAAGATTTAATGTCGTTCCTTACTTTCAGTTTAAAAAACTTTTTCTTTTTTTTTATTTAAAGGCTGCGAAAGCGGGGGGTTTGGGGGGCGGCAGCCCCCCAACTGTGCCTCCTAATCCCTGTACGTTTTAAGGTTCGACCTTGTAACTCAGCCTCTTTAACTCTTTAGAAAACGTAGTTTTTTTCAAATAATTTCTGCACGTTTTTGTACAGTTTATTACTTATTATTGCTTGACTAACTGTTAGCTGATCGTGTCAGTAGGGTAAGAAGTACCATTTCTACCAGACATATAGCAAATACCATGTTATTCTAACAGACATATAGGAAATATCATGTTATTCTACAGGAGCATTACACTCTTTGCCAGGGAATGACGCAATTTCAAAGTTCAGTCTACTAGTCATTACACCTTTGCCAAGAGGATTTACGCAATTTCAAAGTTCAATGTCTTTTTTTTTAGTGGTAAACCAAAACCGATGTCTCTTTTTAGTTGCCAATTATTTTTTGTATATATTCAGGTTTCATATTAGATTCTCCACCAGTTTTGAATAGTTTTATTCGAGATAACACTACAAGCATTTTTTGTAAAAAAACATTTACATAGAAAAATGGAGAGTTGAGTTGCACGAGGGATGACTTGCACGAGAGTTCAGTTACATACGGATTCAGTTACATGGGGATTAGTTAAATGGGATCGAGTAGCACGGAGGTTCAGTTGTACGGGGTTTCGGTTATACAGGGCTTCAGTTACATGGGGTCAGTGATCGTTATAATACACAAGTTCCATTTGAACAGTGTTGTGAGGTCCCCTACCACACCCCCAAAGGACTCCGACCCCCATCCCAACCCCTGTATTAGCGAAGTTACTCTGTGGTCGTTATAATACACAAGCTTTAGTTCATGAGATTTGCGTTTTTTTTGCGAAAAGATACTTGCGTAAAGGTCGATTCATCCATCCTATAACAACGGGAAGGATTTATCCTATGTTCAGGAGGAAGTTAGAGAGATATGGGTTTCGTGCCCAACTTATGTTAATTTCTGCTTGTTTTGAGTTTGCTCGGTTAATATATTTATTTATTTTTTTGCAAAAAACTGAATTTTGTTTCTAAACTATTACATTTTTATCCTATTTTGTTTTATTTCATTAGCATTAACCTATTTATTTTTTTGCAAAAACTGAATTTTGTTTCTAAACTATTAAGGAAACTAGAGTATTTCACGTAAAAATCTATCAAACGTTACTGTCATTGATCAAACAGTCAATGAATCAAATAATACCAAAGACGAAAAGCATATTGACCCTGTCGATGACACACCTATCAGTAGTCAAAAGCAATTTTATTTAGATTAAGCCATGATCTACTTAATAATTGTTAATTATTACATTTATCTTTTCAGTTTGGTGAGCTTCTGTTCCACTTCATTAGATCATGTAGGTTTGACGATTTGTTCAACCATGTCCTATTCAACTATAAATGGTTACATGCAAAATTGTCGACATGTCCACAAACAGTTTTGAATGCCCATTCTATCAATATAAGTTCAAAAATGTGTGGCGTTTTTGATTGTGAGTACATTGGGGTGAAGAAATCAGCGTGTAGTGTGATTTTTGAATGTTCATTTCTACTGATGACTACTGATCTTCAAGAGGTCTCTTGTTATCACTGGTTTATAAACTATAATATGTATGCGTACAATGAAGAGAGCTGGCGGAGTACACTTTACTATATAAACAAAATGGGTTCGTATAATAGAACGATTCATCCATCCTATAACAACGGGAAGGATTTATCCTATGTTCAGGAGGAAGTTAGAGAGATTTGCTGTTTTTTTTTGGCGTAACTGCACTGTATGTAAAAGGGAATGTACCCTCTGATAAACTTTTAATTGAGAAATGCAAGTCACATATACCATTATTCAACCTAGAAGATTTTGGCTGTGAGAAATTTCCGGGTAAGATACATAACCCTGAGGACGAAGTTCGATTTTTTAGTAAATGGATACCAATACATATTCCTTCTCGGAATATGTGTGTCAGATATTCTAAGAAGAAGAAGAAGCAAGTCCCTAATATAGATTGGAATCATACTGAGTGGACGACAAACAATGATGAATTATTACCATAGTCATCACACTCATGACTAACCAACGGTCTTTTTAAAGA
>JAQQPU010012953.1:0-10681 GCA_029168905.1 Artemia sp. Kazakhstan ARC1039
TTACAAGCTATGCATCTGCCCATGCCTCAATTTTCTCCAGGTCAGCCTGAAGCTCCTTGTGGGGTTCACTGGGATCTTTGTCTTTTGCAATTAATGTTTTTGTTGTTGTGTCATCTGCAAAGTGGTGAGGTTTTTTCACAAGGTTGTTTATGAACACCAAGAAAAGAGTTGGCCCAAGAATACTTCCTTGTGGTAGTCCTGATAAAACTGGGTGTTCTTTTGATATGAAGCCATTGAGGACAAATTGCAATTATCATTGACAAAGAAAGTCAGTATGCACATCAAATAGTCAACCATGAATTCCATAGGCTTTCAGTTTACAAAGAAGTCCCTCCCACCATACACAATACATATACATACACAGTCAGATGCTTTTGCAATGTCAAAGGAGAGAAGGCAAATATCATGCCCCTGAGAAAGGAGCTCAACCCACTCTTGATATTGTGCAATCAGACAGTCTACCATATACTTTTTTCTGTGAAAACCATATTTCATGTCTGCCAAAAACAGATGTGACTCAAGGTAATGGTAAAAGGTCTCATTAATGATGCTTTCATCAACTTTACCTACAGAGGACAGCAGACTTATTGGATGATATGATCCTACATTAGGGGTGTTTTTTCACTCATCAATGTGCTAAGATCTTACATCTTTTTTCAGAAAATGCTTAAAAGTGAAATCTTTGAACAAAGATCTTACATCTTTGGTCATTTTTGCACAAATGTCTTTCGTCATTCTTCTCTGATCAGCAGTCTGAGAACAATGATGAATAGATCATCAAAGTTCTCTCATCATTGTTCTATATGGTAGAACAGTGGCGGTCTTCACACTTATTGCTAACATCAGTGAGCTGTAAGATCTTAGAACAAAGATGAGTTAAAAAACAATAATCTTTGCAGAAAGATGTAAGATCTTAGTGCTAAAAAACTGGCCTATTAGTAAGGTCAGACACTGCCTTTGGAACAGGAAACACATGAGCAGTTTTCCAGGCTTTCAGGAATAATCCTGCTGCAAATCATTTTCTATAGAGAGGCAAGAGGACCAGCCAGTTCAGAGGCACATTTTTTAAGAATGAGATTGGAAATCTTGTCAGGTCATGAAGCTTTGGTGACATCCAGCTGGCTTAGCATTCTGAGCACCTTCCTAATACTTATGTTAATGCTGTATATTTTTGCATCTGTTTGTGGCAGAAAGGGGGGAGCAGAGACTCTGTTCCTCATCAAGCTGGGAGACCTTTGAAAACGCTTGTGCAAGAGCATCTGCCTTTTCCTGGCCTGATTGGATCATTGTCCCATCAACATGAAGCAAGGGAATTGATGTCAACTTAAATGACAGTTGGGCTTCTTTGATGACCCCCCACCAATGTTTGCAAGGGCACTTTTTAATTTGTCTACAAATTTGTGCTTGTAATCAGCTCTAGCTTGATGTACAGCTTTAACAGACTTGTTTTGAGTGCTAATAATTTCAATCTTTAAAACCTTATAAATTAGGATTGAGCAAAGTTGTGGAGCTGAAAACATTTTGTTGTACTTCATTTAAGCAGAAGATCTATTTTACAAGGTTTCACTTTTATAACACACAGATTTTTAAAGGTCATAACCATCTATAGGGAGAAGGCATGGAGGTAGGTGAAAAAAAAAATTTATATGGCTTAAAATTCTACTCAAATAACATGAATTGCATTTTCAGAACTAAAGTCAGAGAAAAAGAAACTGATAACTGAAAATTTAGGTAAAATGTTGTTTTGTCAAAATTTCAATAGATGTATGCCCAGACCTGTCATGTAGGCAAATTTCAGTGCCCTCTAGAGGGAGGAGGGAAGGTATATACTTGAAAATACCTTCCCAGGACATAGGCCTACTTTAGCCTGTTGACCCATCCCTGAAAGTTTCATTTTCTTAACCTAACCCCCTTCAAAGATAGAAAAGAAGTATCTAAAGTAGAATTTTATGAAATATTACCCTATCCAAAGTTTGAGCAAAAGCAGGTGAAGAAACACAGGTAAAATTCTACTTTAGTTACTTTTACCTATCTTGGAAAGGGGTGAGGTTAGGAAAATGAAACTTTCAGAGATGGGTCTACAGGCTAAAATATGTCCTGGGAAGGTATTTTGAAGTACTTATCTCCTCTCCTTCTCCCTCTAGAGGATCCTGAAATTTGCCTACATGACAGGTCACCTATTGAAATTTTGAGAAAACAACATTTTACCTTAATTTTCAGTTATAAGATTCTTTTTCTCTGGCTTTAGTTCTGAAAATGCAATTCCTGTTATTTGAGTAGTATTTTAAGCCATATCAAGGTTAATTTTCAAAATTTAGGAAAGTATTTGCATATCTTTAAAACTCTATAAATCAGGATTGGGCAAAGTTGTGAAGCTGAAAACAATTTTGTTATACTTCATTTAAGCAGAAGATCTATTTTGCAAGGTATCACTTCTATAACTCACAGATTTTTAAAGGTCATCAAAGGTCAGGACCCTCTAGAGCAAGAAGGAGTGGAGGTAGGTACTTCAAAATACCTTTCCAGGACATACTTTAGCCTTTAGATCTATCCCTAAAAGTTTCATTTTCCTAACCAAACTCCATTCCAAGATAGCCTAAAGTAGCTAAAGTAGAATTTTACCGAAACACAAGTGAATAATTGCCTTAGGCCAGTGGCATATCGAGGATTTTATTTTTTTGGGGGGGAGGGCATCAGTCTACCTTTTTATAGCAGTTATGTGAGCAAGAAAATTATCTATTGTAGTGCAAGATTTCAGGCGGGGGGTATGGGGGGGTAGCTAGGTAAAGAAATGAAAAGTACACACTTGTCATGAGTATTTCTAGTTGTAGACTTTTTTTTGTTTGAGAATGTATGACAAAATTTTGCCAACAAAGTCAGAATTTAAAAAAAATTAGAAGCAGTGAGTTTCTAATTTGGGCGAGTAGATGTTTTGGAACTGCCACAAGTGGCAGAGGTATTTATTTAGCCTTGGCCCCCTCATAAGGAGACATGTTAAGAAAACAATTCTTACTTTAAAATATGTATAGCCTAATGATCCTAGTTCTTATATTATCCAAGGGGAGAACCTTTATCATCAAGTCTTTCCTCTAAAAATCTTCAAAAGAGAAAAATAGCAGTGGTTAGGTTAGTGGTATTTTGTTAATGGCATGATTTATAACAGAATTCACAATTTCTATAATCTCAATATACCACTACTTTTTCTTTACACGTTTTTTGACACACGTGTTAAACACGTGCTAAACGCTATCTATAAAACAACTTATTAGGCAGCAGTTTACAGCGGCAATTTCAAAAGACTTAAGCATTGAATTAAAAACGTGGAAACTTTTTCACTTTTGAGGATTTTTAGAGGAAAGACTTGATGATAAAGGTTCTCCCCTTGGATAATATAAGAACTAGGATCATTATACATATTTTAAAGTAAGAATTGTTTTCTTTCCAGCTTTGGAGTTAACGCTACATACAAATTACATGCTGTGCTTTTCAATTTCAATAGATGACAGATAGATATCGTCATGAGAATGTCAACAGAGTGAAATTTTATATAAATACCGCTACCTATTTTAGTCGGAAAGTAAAGGACCAATCATCGAGACTCATTTTCACTTCGATAATTGCATTAGTTATGCGAAAAAGATGCTAGTCGTTGATCTTCGGTAGCTATTAAGGATTTATGGGTGTGACAAGGTCCAAACAGCTAAAGCAACGAAATGTCTATTTTGACCTACGATGACCTACATGGTCTTAAACTTGAAAATAAAATTGTTTAATCTGCATGGAAAAACGTATGATCACCTCTGCACGGTTTTCCGCATCGTGAAATTGCACCTCAAGTTCAGACACATAGATTTCCTTAAAGACCATATGCACACCTGACAGAAATCCCGATTCCCAGACTAGAAATCTATTCGCAATACTAGGCAGGAACTATCAATTTTTTAGTTCGTGCATTTTCTTTCAATTCTGTAAGATTTGCCCCCATAGCACAACTTATGGCGTAAGGAGATAGAATGGCAAATTACGTTGCTTAGATAGAAGTTCGCATCTAATGGAAGGTAAAATAAAAAGATGTAGTTTGTTGCAAAACAACTTTGTTAAGTTCAGTCTTCATTAACAGATTCCTCAGCCAGATTCCAGGATCTTGAACAAAAGACGTCGATCATATTAACCACTCAAGCCAACTGGTTGGTCATGTGGTTAAAATTGTTTAACAACTCCTCTATCTTGTCATTTTCTGAACATTTAGAAATAGCCCTGAGCTACTTAAGGCAATTGTAGGGCTGAATTATCTAGTGAAAAAGTCTTCACTGTATTATTGTTTAATTTAAGTTAAAATCATGCAGTGTTCCTAAATTTCGAGCATTTTCAAACCTGATGGACTAGAAATCTTCTTTAAAGAATTGTGTTTAACTAGCTAACACAAAGCAAAACTTCTTGCAGAAGTAAAATAAGTTGGTAGATCATAAAAAAAGAAAAGGGGCATTCACACGATAATTTTGCCGAGGTCTAAAGCAATCACTAGACATCAAACTTGGTCACCCACATACATCTCTATACAACTTAGGTTATTATATTCCAGTTTTCAAAAGGGCAACAGGGGAATGAATTTCACTTTCTCACAAATCATATTTTCAAAGCACTCCACCTGTTTTCTTAGAAACCACGCTAAATTTTGATGATCCGAGTACAATTTCTGGCAACTTCTAATCTAAAGCAATAGGTACTGAAAATTAGCCAGCCACGTTCGTCTTGCACACAAGGTTTAAACTAGACCACTGGCATATTATTCTCAAGTAAATGCTGCGACGTTTTAGAATGAAGAAAAAACAATTATTACTACTACGGTTCTTCAGGTCTTGGCAAACAAGATTGGCATAAAAACACAAAAATTTGATTGGTTGATATAATGATATTGATTGATAAATCACAACTGATCCGAATCATAATTGGTTGATATAATGATATTGGTTGGTAAGTCACAACTGATCCGAGTCATGGTATTATAGATTCCACCTGTAGCTTAAACCCTGCAAAAGAGACAGATACTATCAACAGTTACCTAATGCTAGGTTCAGATGTATAAAATTTTTCTTGAAGGTTGAAAGGAAATCTTTAGAGGCTGAAGGGAAATCTGTTCGAATGTAAAGAGATATTTTTCTCTAATTCCTATTGCGAATCCTAAAGCAAGAATTTTGAAAAACTTGAACATGTCCTTAGGCAATGCTGATCCTGGACCAAAACAATTAAATCCACTTACGCTGCATTTTTTAGGTCTGTTCTAGTTGCCTGGCTTTTCTCAGTTATTTCTCTAATAATAATAATAATGTACTTATAACCCATGTCCTACACAAAGTTGTGAGTAAGACAAGGAAAAAAAGAGAAAAAATGAAGTAAAATACACTACAATGAAATTAACCGAACAGACGGACCAAAGGATGATAAGGCGAAAAATGACAAAAAGATGAATCCGAAAGCCTTCTTTGCAGCATAGCCAACTTTGCTGTTACATCGAGAACTTCAAACTTACAAATTATTTTAGCACTACTATGCCAAGGTGGGGAGGGGGAGGGAGAAAAAGTAGAATTTACAATATCTGAAATAAAAAGACTGGATATGTTTAACGTCTTTCTTCTTGAAAAGGGAAAGACCAGAAAGGTAGAGGACAGAATGATCATAAAAAGTAGAATATAGCCTACCCCGTTCTCGTCTGTTATACTCCCCTTGATTGGCAGCAATCTTAGAACCCATTTGAATTTCCTTTTTAACATCACGAACAGTGTACTGGCGAAGGCCAGAAATTGATTTAGTAACAATGATACCCAATCATCGAAAAATAGGAACAGAGGGTATACAAAAAGACCAATTTTTAAGAAAAAGACCAATTTTAGAAAATAAACGGGGAACTTTCTGAAATCTTAATAATCTAATAATTTTTTAATAATCTCTTTACAATCTGATTCTTCTTGAAGAAACACTAAGTTTTTTTCTATCGTAATATTGAAAATTCTATGAACCTTATAAGATCGAGTTGAAAAAAAACAACTCGAAATCCTCTCGCGCTTTAAAGAAAAGCTTATTGGAATCCTTTAACTCTTTAAAGTACATCTTCAAACCTCACTTCTGATCAAAATGATCTTTATTTAATCTGTTCTTGAAGCTCATTCCAACATTTTGGCCTGGTATCTACCGTAAGATAAGGCATTGGTTTATTTTTATCAATCAGTAACAATTCCCTCTCATATCTTTACGATTTAATGAGAAAAGACAATTGTTCTCTTCGAAAGGAAAAAAAGGATGAATTATCGTTGGTACGAGGAAAAATTACGAGCTGAACCTTTGCATTGGAGCTGGAATACATAGAAGCAACGAAATACTCACCCCATCATAGTCAGTAGTCTATTCAGTGTCGGAGCGTGAGCTGTCAGGTTTAGCACAACGAGGATCTTGTTTATTACAAACTGCCTCTCTCCATTTGATAGCCTTATGCAGTAGATTACTTGGAATAGTCCAGGAAGCGGCTTTACCAACTAACTGTTTGGTCATCATCAATGTACTAACTGTCCCGGTGTTCAGCTTGTTACGCAGTCTTGTTTTCATATGCGACAGGAAAGAGAACTGTCGCTTTGCAGCAGTGCTTGTATGGGGAAGACAAAAGAGGTGCAACATAAAGGTCGACAGATCGGCAAACTTTTTTTCGCCAATACTGTTCTTTAGATGCAAAATACTCTTTGAAAAACCAAATGGTTGTTCGACCAGATCTTGACCAAGATCAGCTCGGCTCAACCTGAGCTCTTGCAGCTGACGGTCAATACTTTCTCTCTTGCGTTCTATAATCGTTGCATCGCTTCCCAGGAGCGTAGAAAAGTGCACGAGAATGCGAATAATGGACATCTCTTCAGATCCGAGTGCAACGCATGGATCCAAAATCTCAAGATCGGACAAAATTGGATCTTCCCAGCTTATTCTTTGTCTCAAATGCTTGCAGAACCTCAGACAGTTGACCTTAAAGGCTTTGAGTGAGTCCTCAGCAATCCTTGATCCGTGTTCCTCCAGGTAACATTCGGTATTGGTGCCTAATTTCATGTCATCCAGTTCAAGATAGTTCGCGGAAACCAGATCTATAGAGAAAAGTGATTTCGCAACCAGTATCAGACGTTTTCTTATGAACATTTGGAGTAATATTGCGTACGTCGTAATGAAGCTGCTCACCAGCCTACAGATTCTTGTTTCACTGCTCTGAAAGTCAGTGTTTAGGGAATTGGTAATCCCAAGAACGTGGGCAAGAAAATAGAGAGGCCTTCGTGACAGGACTGTTTAAAGCGTTTTATATTTTGAGCGCCTTCTCCTTGCTCGCCTTGTCTGCAGTGCCCTCGCCTAACGCGTGACCACCGTAAAACAATAACAAGGCATTCCAGGTTTGTAATAGCCATCTGATGGGTGTTTCAAAGCTGAGCTTTCTCGTAGAAACCGCCGATAGCAACTGTTTCACTTCAATTTTAGCAAACTTCTGGTATTCATGAAACTTTCCAATCCTCTTTGGACTATGGGTAATGTAGTGTATTCTTCATGCACAAAATATTCTAACCAGTCTGGCAAGGTTTTAGATGCTGCTGAAGCAGCAGCTTAAAAGACTTATAAAAGAAGCTTAAAAGACACTTTTTACAATCTAATAACAGACAGATAATTTCTGCAGATTGGTTTATACAGGGAAAAAATTAGATAATATAAAAGCCTTTTCACTCCGACCTATCGTCTTTCTCAATTCAATTCAAAATGGTTGTTTCAAAATGGCCATGGCTGTCATTTGTGATTAATGTGATGAAGCTTTAGATTTATGATACATAGATGTCGTCTCAAAATCACTAAAAATAATTTAAAAATGTGAGCTCTACAAAATTCTACTTTTAGCAGAATATTAGGTTATATTAGGAGCCTTTAGCACAAAAACCTGTGACTTTCTACCATTCAGCGGCAAAAACCTGTGAACCTGTGACCATCAAAAAAACCTGTGAAGTTTCACAGGAAGTTTCACCTGTGACTGTGGCAACACAGTGTGAGCTAGTCCGTTCAGACGCTCCTCGCCCGGTGAGCTCTGCAGATAGGTTTTTAATCGCTTAAGACAGCTAACACTCCTCTCAGCAGAAGCGGTAGTCACTGGTAATGTCTGAAAAATCGTCAAAAGCCTTTGAATGCATGGGAAAAATTTTGCATTGCATGACGCAAGAGTTGAAGCAACAGTTGATGGTTTTTCAGACATTCCGAGCCACTTCTTTTTCCAAAGGACTAACTCACATTCGAGTGCACGTCTACCCCCGTGAAATCCCTCGTAAACAGCAACAGCCTCCACAAATTCATTAATATTTAATGACTCGCTGTTAGCTGGCAAAAGCCTTCCGATTTTGAAAGATGCCTCCTGATGGCGCAAAATTCTTTGATCAAGTTCTTCAATAAGTGAAGCAGAGTAAGGTTCGAACAATGACTCGCGATAAAAAACCTTGATGGACTCATTATCGTTGATGGACTTTCCGCGGATAGACTTTGAAACAGCCGGAGCCACATTTAACTCTTGTGCAAGCTCGTAGGCTTTCTGAAAAATTGTTTCAAAATTATGTTTTGACTGCAGTAAAGTATCAGAACATAGCATAATATGCCGACAGCACTCAACTAAGTCTAAATCTTTGGCTTGCAGAGCAATAGAGACAGAGAGCATTATGGCACTTACAAACTCTAGCATAGCCATCGTGAACACAAAACTAAATTTGGTTGCTGCTGAAACCAACGCATTCGCTTTTGAAATAACTTCCGTATCGCACCATATGCTACCAACTATTTCCTCAAGTACAGAAATAATCACACAATACAAAGACATAAAAGCTAAAATGCAATCATGACGCTCCACCCATCTCGTTTCGCACTACTTCACAAGCTTCCTCACAGGACTATCGGGACAAATGACAGCGACCGCTTCTACAAACATATTTGTTCTTTTTAATGAGGATGATAGAAATGATATAATCTGCTGTATAGTAGCAAAGGTTGACCTAACAAGTCCTACCCTACTAGTTTTACATAAAGCCAAATTTAAGCTGTGTGATGCACAGTGGGTGTAGATCACATGCGGATATTTTTTCCTAATTTCTGCCTGTGCACCAGAATAGCAGCCTGACATGTTGCTGGCCCCATCAAAACCAACCCCTACAAATTTCTCAATTTTCTAGCCGAACGCAATGTATTGGCCAATGATTTGTTCCGCTACTACAGAGCCGGTGAGATTTCTGCCAACATAAAACCCGAGAAACCGCTATTCAAGTAAAGCACAAGTTTCATATTAGTATCTGACTACAAGAACTAACTAGAACTAATTAGGCTTGTCAGCATGTATATCAATAACTGTACAACGAACCTGAAGAATCCTTTGATACTATATGCTGATGACTGCAAGCTCCTAGGACTGGCCCAGTACAACCTAAATCTGTCAACTATGCAAGAAGATCTGGACAGACTATCTAGATGGTCATCGGATTGGTGTCTACAGTTCAATGCCTTAAAATGTAAAGTTCTACATCTTGGACGCAATACTCCAAAACTTGCATATCACATAGGAGACGCCCAGCTTGAGGCAGTCAGCGAGGAGAAGGACCTGGGGGTTATTGTTGACAATGAGCTGAAGTTTCACTGCCACACACGAGCTTATGTTGCAAAAGCAAACCCAGCCCTTGGCCTCATAAAGCAAACATTTACCACCAGGAAGTTGGGAGTGATTACGAAACTGTACAAAGCCATGGTCCGTCCTCACCTGGAATTTGGCATGACCCTAGCCTCTCTGTACTATAAGATGGATGTGAAAGTACTTGAGAGTGTCCAAAGAAGAGCAACTAAGCTTATCTCTATATTCCAAAATAAATCTTACAAGGAACGTCTCACCTTACTCAAACTCCCTACCTTAGTATACTGTAGGAAAAAAGGAGACGTAATAGAAACTCGTAAGTTGCTAGAAAATGACCTATTAAGTCATGTCTTTTCCCTGTCCTTCCCAACTACCACAAGAGGGCACACCAAGAAGCTGCAGGCCCCCCGTTGCATCAAGCAAGAGCGCCAACAGTTCTTCTCAGTCCGTTCCGTCCCACTCTGGAACAGCCTATCCGAAGCCACCATCCAATCTAAAACTCTAGATGCCTTCAAGAAAGGAGTTGATCAAGACTGGGCCAACGCTGAATGGAGGCTGAACTGGGATGTCAAATCATAACCTTGAAACATCACCAGCGAGATTTCTACAGGAGGCTCAAAACCACCCTTATCTCGCTGGACACGCGATTTAAGGCAATTTAAGGTAATTTTCTTTCTTTCCTCTCACGTGACCTTTCCGTTTCAATGCTTAGCTTACACTGGAATTATAGCAGCGTTTGGAACTTTGAATGAATTATCGCCTCTTAGTCTAATTCCTTATTGCAATTCATTCATTGCAGAGAAGCTAGTGCTTACAGCTGCGGGGGTTAAAACGTGAGAAAAATTCCTTGACATCTTGTTGGATTAAAGGAGGCGATTGCACGTTTGATGATAAAATAATGATATAAGCTTGCTGGAGAAATGGATAGCCATTTAAAAAGAAATGAAAAAAAGAACGGGTGTTGCAAATAACTTAAAAGCGTGAATATTTCGGAACTTACTATATTGGCAC
>JAQQPU010012954.1:0-25091 GCA_029168905.1 Artemia sp. Kazakhstan ARC1039
TGTGACAAGGTAAACCACAACAAAACACTACTGAAATATTCCAACTCTTGCATTTCAATGAAAGAAATCCAAAATGAACTTTGAAAAATCGAGAGAATTTAACCGTGACAAGGTAAACCACGACAAAGCACTACGGAAATATTCCAACTCTTGCATTACACTGAAAGAGTCCAAAATGAACTTTGTAAAATCAAGAGAATGTAACTGTGACAAAGTAAACCACGACATAACACTACTGAAATATTCCAACTCTTGCATTTCAACGGAAGAAATTCAAAATGAACTTTGAAAAATCAAGAGAATGTAACTGTGACAAGGTAAAGCACAACAAAACACTACTGAAGTATTCCAACTCTTGCATTTCAATGAAAGAAAATCAAAATGAACTTTGTAAAATCAAGAGAATGTAACTGTGACAAGGTACACCATGACAAAACACAACTGAAATATTCCAACTCTTGGATCTCAATGAAAGAAATCCAAAATGAACTTTGAAAAATCAAGAGCATGTAAGTGTGACAAGGTGAACTACGACAAATCACTACTGAAATATTCCAACTCTTGCATTTCAACGAAAGAAATTCCAAAATGAACTTTGAAAAATCAAGAGAATATAACTATGACAAGGTAAACTACATCAAAACACTACTGAAATATTCCAACTCCTGCATTTCAACGAAAGAAAACATGCCCATATATGGTGTAGGGTTCGGAGTTATAGATAGCTTTCTACTCGCACTTAGGGGGCAGCCGCCCAGAACTCATCTCTGGTTTAATACAGGTGTTTACTTTTCTTGAATACCTTTTTTGTGAAACTTTTTTTAAATTTAGTTTAATCGTTTCTAATTGACATAGGATTCTTATTGGTTAAAGAAAAAAGGAAGTTTAATATTTTTTCAGGTTTTCTCAATAGTAATCCAGATTTTGATACAATTGTTGTATGTTGGGGAAAATCTGTTTCAATTTTTAATAATATATCTACTGTATTTCTTTGGATGGATGAGAAAGGGCAAAAATCCAAATTTACATACTCTTTGGAGTTCTACAGGGTTGAAAGGATACTAATCCCGAAAATATTACAGCCTTGAGCTTACACAAATATTCATCAATCGTCCCCCTCGACATCCATTGAAAGCTTCAATTTAATTGTCTTAACCTTTTGCAGGTACTTTCGAAGATTTCGTAGGTACGCCCTATTAGCAGCGTTGGATTCACGTATTGTCTTTTGGTTTAACTCAACTTCCATTTAACATGCCTTAAGATTATTCACTTTTGTTATTCCTGAAATATCGTAGGGATCCCCTTTAAAAAAAATGTGATGTATGTAGTATCTTGTGATTTAGTGTAAAGTTCCCAAAAATAAACCCAGAAGTTCTAACAAAATGTCTTTAGTTATTCCTGTAAAATTACACAGATACTCTTTTGACAATCTGAACATACATAATTTGTGCTTTGATTTATTTCTACATACTGCAGCTTTCCATACAAAAGGTAAACTTAATACCCTATTCTATTCCTCATTTATTGCATCTGTACCTTTTTGATAGCCTGGATGTGAATAATTTTTTTTTATGTGTTTCAAAAGTAGCACTAGTAGCAAAAGTAGCAGCAGTAGTAGTAGTAGTAGTAGTAGTGGAAGTAGTAGTAGCAGCAGTTGTAGTAGTAGTAGTAGCTGCATCTCCAAACACTTCCGCTAGTATTCAGCGTCATGATTAATCGCTATCCAGTCATTTTCCCTTCCACAGAAAGTAACACCCAGCTAATTCATCCCCACCAAAAAATCCCCCATGAACAAAAAGGAGCAATAATAGAGAAAGTACAAAATAGATACCTCAAAATGTTGATCAGATAATTTAAGGGTTCAAACAGTTCGTGGTAACGAACTGTAAGTAAGAGCGACCCGGCTCAATGGTAACGAAAACTCTAGAAAAAAGTATTTTGATACAAGTAGATACATTAAAAGAATAAGATTTTAATGCTGATTTCAAATATATAAGTTTTTTTATCAAGTTTAACCTTGCCCATCAAAAGTTACGCTCCTGAGAAAATTTGACTGATTTTCGACAAAAAAGGGGGAAAGAGACCCTAAGAGTTATAGAACCTTAATGAAAATCACACCATCATATTCAACGTATCAGAGAACCCTACGGAAGAGGTTTCAAGCTCCTATCTAGAAAAATGTTGATTGTTTCATTTTTTGCCAGAAGAAAGATCACGGATCCGTGTTTATTTGTTTTTTCTTGTTGTTTTCCTCCAGGGGTGATCGTATTGACCCAGTTGTCCTAGAATATCGTGGGAGGGCTCATTGGAATGAAAATTAAAAGTTCTAGTGCCATTTTTGGGGTTATGTGGAAGGATCTTTCCATGAAGGAAGTTTTCATGGGAGAAGGGACATTGCTATGAAGGGGACGCCGGATTTCCCAGCATTATTTAAAAAAAGATCAGAAATTAAATATAAAAAAACAAGTTTTTAAACTGCATCAGCAGCAACATCAAAACTTAAAACGAACAGACAATATTACATATATGATTGGGTTCACCCCTAGTCAGTACCTCGCTCTTTAAGCCAAAGATTTTTTAGCACTTTCATAAGAGCTATTTATTCAAATTAACGGCCGTTGTGATTAAGCAGTCATTTTTAAGAAATTGGAACAAAATTCTTACTCTAGCGTAAAGAGCGAGGTATTAACTAGGGGGCGAACCCCCTAATATATGTGTATTAAAAATATTTAATATATAACAGATTGAATATAGAGGTTCGTTACGTACATTTATTGCTAATAAAAACGTTCGTAAATAAAATTAAACAACTTTCGAGAAAGCCATTTTACCGAATAAACGTAAAATTAATATGCAAACTAGTAGGAACCCATTACCCAATCCGAACGGGGCTCCTCTGCTGCCATCTATAACCTGTCTAACTGTACAAGATCATGTGTCTCATACTAGGCCAATCAGGGAATTAGAATACTGACGGGGCATTTGCATAATCGCCAATGATGAAAATCTGACGGGGAATTCTAATGTATCATGAGGGGAATTAAAAAACAATATGGCTTCTCTACTTAAGTGTCAAAGATAAATTCTGGAATTAATATTTTGAAGCCTTTACAGTGTAACAAGGACAACTTTGATAATTTTCAAAAATTCAAACAAGATACAATGAGAGAGATGGAATATATTTAACGCGGGAATGGCTTCTTGAGAATTTTAATTGGGGGATTATTTGGGTGAAACAGATTGAGACATTTTAGAGGATTGTTTGGGTGAAATAGATTGAGACATTTTAGAGGATTTTTTTGGACGAAACAGATTGAGAAATTTAGGGTATTATTTGGGCGAAACAGATTGAGTTATTTTAGAGGATTATTTGAGCGAAACAGATTGAGACATTGTATGGGACTATTTGGGTGAAACAGGTTGAGACATTTTAGAGGATTATTTGGGCGAACAATTGAGACATTTTAGACTTTTACTAAGGACATTAAATCTCGTCCAGGCTTTCACCATGGACTTTAAATAACGAACAGGCTTTTACCAAGGACATTAAAACTCCTACAGGCTTTTACCAAGATCATTAAATCTCATCAAAGCTTTTACCAAGGACATTAAATCACGACCAGCTTTTTACCAAGGACACTCAATATTGACCAGGCTTTTACCAAGGACATTAAAGTGCGTCCAGGCTTTTACCAAGGACATTAAATCTCGACCAGACTTTTACCATGGTCACTAAATCTCGTCCAGACTTTTACCAAGGACATTAAATCTCGACCAGGCTTTTACCAAGGACACTAAATTGCGTCCAGGCTTTTACCAAGGACATTAAATCTAGTCCAGGCTTTTCCCGAGGAGTTTAAATCTCGTCCGAACTTTTAGCAAGGACATTAAATCTCGACCAGCCTTTTACCAAGGACATTAAACAGCGTCCAGGCACTTACCAAGAACATTAATTCTCGTCCAGACTTTTACCAAAGACATTAAATCTCGTCCACGACCAGACTTTTACTAAGGACATTAAATCTCGTCCACGGCCGGACTTTTACCAAGGACATTAAATCGCGACCAAGCTTTTACCAACGACATTAAATCTCAACCAGACTTTTACCAAGGTCATTAAATCTCATCAAGGCTTTAACCAAGGATATTAAATAACGACCAGACTTTTACCAAGGACATTCAATTTTGACCAGGCTTTTTCCAAAGACATTAAATCGTGTCCAGGTTTTTACCAAGGACATTAAATCTTGACCAAACTTTTACCATGGTCATTAAATCTCGTCCAGACTTTTACCAAGGACGTTAAATCTCCACCAGGCATTTACCGAGGACATTAAATTGCGTCCAGGCTTTTATCAAGGACATTAAATCTAGTCCAGGCTTTTAACAAGGAGTTTAAATCTCGTCCTGACTTTTACCAAGGACATTAAATCTCGACCAGGCTTTTACCCAGGACATAAAATGACGTCCAGGCTTTTACCAAGAACATTAATTCTCGTCCAGGCTTTTACCAAAGACATTAAATCTCATCCACGACCAGACTTTTACCGATGGCATCAAATCTCGTCCACGACCAGACTTTTACCAAGGACATTAAATCATGACCAAGCTTTTACCAAGAACATTAAATCTCAACCACACTTTTACAAAGGTCATTAAATCTGGTCCCAACTTTTACCAAGGACATTAAATCTCGACCAGATTTTTATTAAGGAAATTAAATCTAGTTCAAGCTGTTACCAAGAACATTAAATCTCGTTCAGGATTTTACCAGGGACATTAAATCTATTACCTGTGGGTTCGCAAGAAAATAGCTCGTCTTTAACAAACTTAGCCATAGCTAATTGAAACTGTGCATAAAACTCCTCATCTTTAGTCCGATCGCGTAGCTAATAAAGATACATTTGACATTTTTCTGATTTTGTGTGGTTTCACAAGAAAATAGATCGTCTTTAACAAACTTAACCGTAGCTAGTTGAAACTGTCTATAAATATCTTCATTTTTAGTCCAATTGTGTAGGCAATAAAAAAACATTTGACATTTTTTCTGATTTTGTGTGGTTTCGCAAGAAAGAAGATCGTCTTTAACAAACTTAAACACAGCTAGTTGAAACTGTCTATAAATATCTTCATTTTTTGTCCAATTGCGTAGGTAATAAAGAAACATGTGACATTTTTCTGATTTTGTGTGGTTTTGCAAAAAAATAGCTCGTTTTTAACAAACTTAGACATAGCTAGTTAAAACTGTGTATAATTTCTTCATTTTTGGTCCAATATCGTAGCTAATAAAGGAACATTGATCTTAAGCCTCAACCGTCTTTATTCTTTAGAATATAGTTCATCACCATGAAAATTATACTCTCAGATTCAGCATGTCAGGGGACACACTTTCAGGTTCAGAATGTTAGAAAACTATCATTGGTCATCTCTAAAAAAGGTAAGTTAAACCTAAAAGGTTAAAGAATCTCTCCAAAATTACACTTTCAGATTCGGGATGTCAGGGTTTCAGGTTCAGCATGTTGGAGAACCATAAGCGATCATCCCTAAAAAGGTAAGTTAACCCTAAAAGGCTAAAAATTTCTCTGAGATTACACTTTCAGATCCTTCATATCGAAGAAGTCCTACATTACTTTGTAACTTCATGTATATACCAACACCAAATTTTCACAATGAAAAAGAAATATATTAAAGATAAATTCTAGTTTTTCCTGAGAAATTAAAATGGTTCCACTTCAGTTCTAGTTTTTCTGAAAGAGATGAAAAAATTTAAAGTTCCGTTCCAAATTTAACATAGAAGATAAAAAAAAGTTATAATTTGATCGTGAATATTTACCATGAAGATAAGGAGCTCCACATTAGTTCTGAGTTTTCAGAAAGAAGTGCAAAAATGTTCAACTTCTCTTCTGAATTTTCTTAAAGAAGAGAAAAAGTTAGCTCAATTCTGAATTTTACAGAAGAAAATGAAAAAAGCTTCCACTTCAGTTCTTAATTTCTCAAAAGACATACAAAATTTAAAGTTCTGTTCTGAATTTTTTCGTAGAAGATAGGAGTTACACTATGATTGTGAATATTTTCCATGAAGATAAAAATGTTCACTTTAATTCTAAATTTTCTTAATTCAAGTTCCGAATTTTCTCAAAAAGATGAAAATTTGCAGGTTTGCTCTAAATTTTACCGTAGATAAATCGATTCTGAATTTTTCCTCCAAGAAGAGAAAAATTTCTGCTTTAATTCTATATTTTTTCAAAGAAGTGAAGAAAAGTTCAAGTTCTCTTCTAAATTTTTTGTAGAAGATGGAAAAAAGTTATAATTTGATTGTTAATATTCACCGTGAAGATAAGTAGCTCCAATTTAATTCTGAGTTTTCTCGAAGAAGTGCAAAATGTTCAAGTTCTCTTCTGAATTTTCTTAAAGAACAGAGATAGTTAACTCAATTCTGAAATTTACCGAAGAAAATGAAAAAAAGCTTCCAATTCAGTTCTTAATTTCTCAAAGACATAAAAAATTTAAAGTTCTGTTCTAAATTGTTCCGTAGAAGATAGGAAAAAATATACTATGACTGTGAATATTTTCTCTGAAGATAAAAAAATTCACATTAATTCTAGATTTTCTCAGTAAAGTGAAGAAAAGTTCAAGTTTACTTCTGAATTTTCTCAATAAAAAAGATTCGAGTGTTATTCATTTTTATGGTTAATTTAGACTAGTTTACAAACGCGCGTGCGTAACCTAGGCTAAATTAACCGAAAAAATGAATAAAACTCAACTTTATTAAACAAATATGCAAAAAATAACCTTAAAAATGAATAAAATCCAACTTTATTAGAAAAATGTAAAAATGGCTGAACTTTTGCTGGAACTGTAAGTAAGGAGCAACCCGGTCAAACAGTACGCGGTAACAAACTGTTCAATAAACTTCGGCTTTCTTCCAAGCAAAGCAAAGTTTGGGGTGATAAATGAACCATTGGAACTGAAGTGGAACCTTTTTATTCTCAGAAAAAATTAGAATTGACCTGTAACCGATTTCTTTGTCATCGAGAAAATTCAGAAGAGAACTTGAACTTATCATTACTTCTCTGAGAAAACTCAGAATTAAAGTGGAACTTTTTATATCTTCACAGAATATTAAGAATTCAACTGTGACTTCTTTTCTTTCTTCTACGGAGAAATTTAGACCTGAACTTTTAAGTTTTTTCATGTTTAAAAAATTCAGAACTGAAGTAGAACTTTTTTCTCTCCTTTGGAAAATTCAGAACTGACCTAACTTTTTTTCTCTTCTTTAAGAAAATTCAGTGGAGAACTTAAAAATTTCTATACTTCTTTGAGAAAACTCAGAATTAAAGTGGAACGCTTTATCTTCATGGTTAATATTCACAATGAAAGTATAACTTTTTCAATCTTTTATGAGAAATTTAGAACAGAACTTTTATTTTCTTCACCTCACTGAGAAAAAATCAGAATTAAAGTGGAACCTTTTTATTTTCTCTGGAAAAAATTAGAATTGATCTGTAACTTATTATTTCTTTGAGAAAATTTCAGAAGAGAACTTGAACTTTTCTTCATTTTATTGAGAAAATTTAGAATAAATGTGAAACTTTTAATCTTCAAGGAAAATTTTCACAATCATAGTATAACTTTTCCTATCTTCTACGGAAAAATTTAGAACAGAGCTTTAAATTTTTTATGTCTTTGAGAAATTAAGAACTGAAGTGGAAGCTTTTTTTCATTTTCTTTGGTAAATTACAGAATTGAGCTAACTTTTTCTCTTATTTAAGAAAATTCAGAAGAAAACTTGAACATTTTACACTTCTTGGAGAAAACTCAGAATTAAAGTGGAGCTCCTTATGTTCATGGAGAATATTCACAATCAAAGTGTAACTTTTTTCTATCTTCTGCGAAAAATTTGGAACAGAACTTGAACTTTTCTTCCCTTCTTTGAGACTATATAGAATTAAAGCAGAACTTCTTCTCTTCCTGGAGGAAAAATTCAGAATCGATGTATCTACGGTAAAATTTAGTATAGAACTTTAAACTTTTCATCTCTTTGAGAAAATTCGGAACTGAAATTAATAAGATTTAGCATTAAAGTGAAACTTTTTATCTTCATTGAAAATATTCACAATCATAGTATAACTTTTTCTATCTTCTAAGGAAAAATGTAAATCAGAACTTTATATCTTTTATGTATTTTGAAAAATTAAGTACTGAAGAGGAAGCTTTTTTTCGTTTTCTTTAGTAAATTCAGAATTGAACTAACTTTTTCTCTACTCTAAGAAAATTTAGAAGAGAACTTCAATATTTTTGCACTTCTTTGAGAAAGCTTAGAATTAAAATGGAGCTCCTTATCTTCATGGTGAATATTCACGATCAAAGTGTAGCTTTTTTTTATCTTCTAAGTTAAATTTGGAACAAAACTTATTTTTTTTGTCTATTTGAGAAAAATTGGAATTGAAATGGAACCTTTTTATTTTCTCAGGAAAAAATTAGAATTGACCTGTAACATATTTCTTTTTCATTGTGAAAATTTGATTTTGGGATATACATGAGGTTGAAAATTAATATAGGACTTCCCCGATATGCTGGATCTGAAAGTGTAATTTCAGAGAAATTCTTTAACCTTTTAGGGTTAAATTACCTTTTTTAGAGATGACCATTTATTGTTCTCCAACATGCTGAACCTGAAAGTGTGTTCCCTGACATGCTGAATCTGAAAGTGTAATTTCGGAGAAATTCTTTAACCTTTTAGGGTTAAATTAGCTTTTTTTTTAGAGATGACCATTTATGGTTCTCCAACATACTGAACCTGAAAGTTTGTTCACTGACATGCTGAATCTGAAAGTATAATTATCATGGTGATGAAATGTTCGAAAGAATATTGACGGTTGAGGCTTAAGATCATTGTTGGTTTATTAACTATGCAATTGGACTAAAAATGAAGAAATTATCCACAGTTTCATCTAGCTTTGGCCAAGTTTGTTAAAGACGAGCTATTTTCTTGTGAAACCACACAAAATCAGAAAAAATGTTAAATGTTCCAAAATTACCTACTCAATTGGACTAAAAATGGAGATATTTAAACACAGTTTCAACTATCTATGGTTAAGTTTGTTAAAGACGAGCTATTTTCTTGCAAAACACAACCAAAATCAGAAAAAAATGTTAAATGTTCTTCTATTACTTATGCAATTAATCTAAAAATGAAGATATTTATACACAGTTTAAAATAGCTATGGCTAAGTTTTCTAAAGACGAGCTATTTTCTTGCGAAAACACACAAAATCAGAAAAAATGTTAATTGTTTCCTTATTACCTACGCAATTGGACTAAAAATGAAGATATTCATACACATTTTCAACTAGCTATGGCTAAGTTTGTTAAAGATGAGCTATTTTCTTGCGAAACCATACAAAATCAGAAAATATGTTAAATGTTCCCTTATTAAAAATGCAATTTGACTAAAAATAAAGAAATTATACAGAGTTTCAAGTAGCTATGGCTAAGTTTGTTAAAGACAAGCTATTTTCATGCGAAAACACACAAAATCAGAAAAAAAGTTAAATGTTCCTCTATTACCAATGCAATTGGACTGAAAATGAAGATATTTATACACAGTTTCAACTGGCTATGGTTATGTGTGTTAAAGACGAGCTGCTTTCTTGTGAAAACACACAAAATCAGAAAATATTTTAAATGTTCATTTATTACCTACGCAATTGGACTAAAAATGAAGAAATTATACACAGTTTCAACTAGCTATGGCTAAGTTTGTTAAAACGAGCTATTTTCTTGCAAAACCACACAAAATCAGAAAAAATGTTAAATGGTCCTCTATTATCCAATGAAGATGTTTATACACAGTTTCAACTAGCTATGATTAAGTTTGTTAAAGACGAGCTATTTTCTTGCCAAACCACACAAAATCAGAATAAAAATTAAATGGTCCTGTATTACCTACGCAATTGAACTAAAAATGAAGATATTTATGCACAGTTTCAACAAGTTATGATTAAGTTTGTTACAGATGAGCTATTTTATTGCAAAAACACACAAAATCAGAAAATATTTAAAATGTTTCTTTATTACCTACGCAAATGTACTAAAAATGAAGATATTTATACACAGTTTCAACTAGCTCTGGCTAAGGTTGTTAAAGACGAGCTATTTTCTTGCGAAACCACACAAAGTCAGAGAAAATGTTAAATGTTCCTATACTACCTACGCAATTGGACTAAAAATGAAGATATTTATGCACAGTTTCAACTAGCGATGGCTAATATTGTTAAAAGATGAGATATTTTCTTGCGAAACCACACAAAATCAGGAAAAATGTCAAATTTTCATTTATTACCTACGTAATTGAATTAAAATGAAGATATTTATGCACAGTTTCAACTATATATGGGTAATATATACACAGAGTGTCTTCTGACTAGGTCAAAATTCACAACCCATGAAGTTATGAAGGTGAAATTTTCAGAGAATATTTCTGTTTCACGGATGAGGACCTGCCATCCGTATGCAAGTTGTAAAATGGGCATATAAGCAATATTTTAGGAACAATTATGTGCGTGAAATTAAAACTTAAACATCTTGTTGTGAAAGATGTTGAACTAACCAAAAGACAATATTTGCATCATAATACTAGTGCTTGTACTCCTAGAAATACTGCTACTAAAGCAAAGACTACTGCTAATAACTATACTCCTACTGCTATTAACTTCATTAACTGGTGCTACTATTACAACTAATAAACCTAGGGGTATTAAGGCGAAAATTTTGGCCAATATTGCAACTGTGTTGAAATAAATCGAAACGCATTATGCCCGTATAGGTTATCAAGAGGGCGTATCAGCAATGCTTTATAACGGGTTTATGTTATTAAGTTAAAAATTTCATCGTGTATTGAGGGGGATGTTGAAAAATGGTGCTATTTGCATACTGCTACTAATGTTCCTACTGCTGCTACAACTATTGCTAAGCATAATTACTGGATTTTTCAACAATGGTGAAAATATTGATGTCTCAAAACATTGTTTTGATATTTGTTATGGGAAATGATGGGCATTCAAATTCAAATTCACTTTATTTTTCCCTTAATATTCTTGTTAATAACAAAAATAACAGCGGAAGTCAAACAATTTAAAAACACTTACAAAATTAAATTATTCAAACTTGATTTATTTACAATTTTGCTGGGTCACCATTGTAGTGTTTTACGAAGTATGGACAAATGACTTCAGGTAGCACTCAGATGAGTGGATCGGCGGTCGTTCCAGCTTTGCTGTGTTTTTCGTTATTTCTCTTAGCCTCGTAGAATGTTGAGTTTGGCGCGCCTCAAAATCCGGAAGTAGTAGCGGTGTGTTTCAGAGTCGAGGATTTTTCGACCAAAGCCCATGACCAGTGTGTGCCTTTTCTCTTTGAGGGACTCCAACTTCGGAGCTTTGAGGCAAATGGGGGAGGGGAGATTTCTCTCAAATCACTTTTACTCTTAACAAGAGCACTATAACTTCCAATTTAAAATCAAGTGAGAGTCATTTGAATTTAATACGAACACTCGTTCCATAAGAACTTTACAAGCTCCCAGGGTATAACTTAAAGCTCTTGCCCCAGGGCTCTGGGGTATTGTGCCAACACTGGAAGCATGTTATATGTTCTTTGGATTATCTTAAAAAAATTGCTATTGCGAAATTTCAATTAGATACATTTGGATAAAAAGAGGGGTATATTGATGGGTGGGGTGGGATGTTACTTGACCTCCATCACTATTGAGTCATAAAATGGAACTGGGACTTCAAATTTCCACCAAATAAACCCCCTCTAAAGCTTAAATAAACACCCCTTCAATAAGAACCTTAAATCCCCCTGGGGAATAAATTACAACCATAGCCCTCAGGCTCTGGTGGTTAGTATCAACCTTAAAAACCTTGTTATATGATATTTAGACTATCAGAGGCAACGCTATAGCATTGCCTTTAGTAAAGGTCATACGGCTCCAATGTTTTATTATTTATTACATTTTTTCCCCAGAGGCATTACATATG
Source organism: Artemia sp. Kazakhstan ARC1039 (assembly GCA_029168905.1). NCBI lineage: Eukaryota > Metazoa > Arthropoda > Branchiopoda > Anostraca > Artemiidae > Artemia > Artemia sp. Kazakhstan ARC1039. Next base: position 12,039 of record JAQQPU010012954.1, read on the forward strand.
GAAGGGGTCGTCATAGAAACTTCAAACGGACCTCATTCGATTGGAAATCGAAAGTTATAGTTCCCTTTTTAATAGTCAAAAGTGATTGGAATGAAACTAGCCCCCCCCCCCACGCCCATCATTCCCCCAAAGAATTCTCCACATACAATCAAAATTTTGAGATAAAAATTTTGTTCATCGTAGTTGATTTCCAGATAGAAAAAATGTTTTTGAGGAGGATATTCCCCCACAACCCTCAGGGCAAGGGTTTTAAGTTACGCTCTGGGGGCATATAAGCTTTTCATAAAAGGTGTTGTCGTAGAAACTTCAAAACAGGCTCATTCGATTGGAAATTCAAAGGGCTAGTGCCCTTTTTAATAGTCGAAAGTGATCGGAGGAGTAGGAGGGGCCCAGAATATACGGGACGAACAAGATCACAGCCAATCAGAGGGCTAGAACAAAACCGGGAAAAGGTGACCTCACTTGACCTCCAATGAATTTACCATGAATTTATGTAACAGGATGATGTCGAAACTGCGTATTATCTGTTTTGTCACAATTCCACCTTATGTAATAGGATGATGTGTAATTGATACGGACATGAACGACATTGAAGTTATAGAGCTTCAATTGTGTAAGAATTCATGACAGAAAAATCAAGGGCTAATCACAGGGCTAAGTATTTAGATTTTGTCAATGTTATCTGACGTATCCAACAAAGGATGTCGATAAGGAATTCATTCAATCTGTGCTTACATTTTATCAATTTCATCCGATGTATCTGAAGAAAAAAAGATGATGATAAAAATCATTCTCTCTGATACTTGGATTTTTTTAATGTTATGGATTGTATCCGATAAAAGATGTAGATAAAAAATTTGTTCAATCTGATACTTAGGTTTTGCCAATCTTATACGATATATGTGACAAAAGATGCTGATAAAGTATTTATTCACTCTAATACTTAGACTTTGTCAATTTTATCTGACGTATGTACGAAATGATGTTGATAAAGAATGTATTCACTCTGATACTTAGATTTTATCAATGTTATCAAATGTATCTGTCAAAGGACATTGGTAAAAAATTTGTTCAATCTGATGCCTAGAATTCCTCAATTTTAACAAGCGTATCTGACAAAGGACGATGATAAAGAACTTATTCGCTATCAAAAGTATCTGTCAAGTGATATTGATAATGAATTTGTTTACTCGGACACTTAGATTTTCTCAATCTTATCAAATATATCTGACAAAAGACGATAATACAGAATTTATTCAATCTAATACATAGATTTTGTGAATATTATCTAATGTATCAGACAAAGGAAGTTGATAAAGAATTTATTCAGTCTAATAGTTATATTTGGACAATGTTACCCGACATATCCGATAAAAGATAATAATAAAGAATTTATTCAATATGACACTTAGATTTTGTCGATTTTATCCGATGTATCTGACAAAGATGTTGATAGAAATAATTTATTCACTCTGATACTTAGATTTTGTCAATCTATCTGAAAATAGATATTGATGCAGAATTTAATCACTCTGAGACTTAGGTTTTGATAATGTTAACCGACATACTTCCGGCAAAGGATGTTGATAAAGAATGTAATCTATTCGCTCTGATACTTAGATTTTATCTACTTTATCCTGACCTACCCAACAAAAGATGTCGATAAAGAATTTATTCATTCTCATGCTTAGATTTTGTGTATGTTAACCTATCTATCTGACATATGATGTATGAAAATTCCTTTTCTGACATCTCCAATGTTTTAATAGACATACTAAACGTTTGATATGTTAGCATACTCTAAAAATAATGAACAAATAACGAGGTAAAGCATAATATATTTTTAATGAAATACCGACTTGTAGAATATTAATAAAAAATGTATTATTATATAATATTAATATCAGTGAACAGTTTTTGACATTTTGAATAATTTCCATAAAATTATTCATCATGTTCTATTTTGATACTAAAGATACTCTCTTCTCTTGGTTCGTAATCAGTAGAATAATGATTAATCCATTTTAAGTCGTACACTATTTTTACTACACATTTTTACTCTCTCTTGATATTAGCTATTGTCTTATCATAGTTCGTAATCAGTAAAATAATCATTGATCCATTTTGAGTTATACACAGTTTTATAGGGTCTCATCTACAGATGCAATATGCGTTTCATATTTGATACTAATGGGTTCATCGACTATATGATCAATAGTAGTAATAATATACACCTGCGGATTATTTTACAACAATTTATATGTATATATATGTATTCAACACTATTTTCCACCAATTTATCTTTTATTCATTAGTGATATTGTCTACCAATGCCCTTTTGATTTTGTTCCCTATAAATATTCAACCCTAATACAACATAAACCTTTTAACTTAACCCTAATTCAAATAAATAAAAATCCAAAATGAACTTTAAAACATCAAGAGGGTGTAACAGTGACGAAGTATGACACTGTTATGTAATGTCACTTTTACATGCTGTTGATGTTTTAAAGTTCATTTTCTGATTTTTTCATTGAAATATAAGACTTTGAATATTTTTGTAGTGTTATCTTATGATTTACTTATGATTTACTTTATTTTGGATTTTTCATTGAAATGTAAGACTTGAAATATTTTTAGTATTTTTTAATTTTTTTTTTAATTATTTGGTAGCACAGTAGGTACTATTAACAAACAATATTGTTAAAAACTTTCAATGCTTTCTAAGGCTTATTAGTAGTCTATCGTTCTAATACATAAGATCTTTGGCATTGCCTACGGATTCAAAATAAGATCTTGCACGCTTTGATTGACCTAGGATTCATGTTTTTTTGTTTTTTTTAAATTATTTGGTAGTATAGTAGGTAGTGTTAACAAAGAATATTGTTAAAAACTTCTAATGCTTTTTAAGGCTTATAAGTAGTCTATCGTTCTAACATATAAGATCTTTGGGATTGCCTACGGATTCAATATAAGATCTTTGACACTTTGATTGACCTGGGATTCACTGTTTATTTCTTTTTTTAAATCATTTGGTAGCATAGTAGGTACTGTTAACAAAAAATACTGTTAAAAACTTCTAATGCTTTCTAAGGTTTATTAGTAGTCTATCGTTCTAATATATTAGATCTGTGGGATTGACAACGGATTTAATATAAGATCTTTGCCACTTTGATTGACCTGGGATTCATAGTTGTTTTTTTCTTTTTTTAAAGTATTTGGTCACTGTTACAATCGATTGATGTTTTAAAGTTCATTTTGGATTTTTCATTTATTTGAACAGGGGTTAAGTCACTGTTACACTCGATTGATGTTTTAAAGTTCATTTTGGATTTATCATTTATTTGAACAGGGGTTAAGTTAAAAGGTTTATGTTGTATTGGGGTTGATACCCTTGTGGGTATAAATGCAACATGCCTCCCCTTTGGATTTCTTGAGAGTCCAAGCTATAATTAAATGTTCTTAGAATTTCTGAAAATCTAAAGGAATATTGAATCTCCTGTTTCAGAGGTGGGAATGCCGTGTTAGGCAATTTGGTTTCTAAACAGTACTGCTAATGCTATGATATAAACTGATAATATAAACATTTATTTTAGCCAAAAAAAAGTGTGTCTCTTCAGTACATGGGTTTTCAAGAGAATCGTGGCATAAAAGTATCATTCTAGTCAACGAAATGCCGAAAAGCTAAAAGTTAAATGTTTTTGAATTACGATAAATCATCACAGATGTTGAATCTACTGTTTCCGAGGTGGGGATGCCGTACAAGGCACTTTTGTTTCTAAAAGTTACTGCTAATGCTATGTAATAAACTGATAACATAGGCATTTATTTTAGCCAAAAAACACTGTGTCTCTTAAATATAGAGGTTTTCATGTGAATTTTGGTATGAAAGTATCATTTTATTCAATGGAATACCAAAAAGCTAATAGTTAACTGTTTTAAAAATACGTAACATTCGTAAAATTCGTAACATTCCACGTTCCAATTTTCATGTGCTTTAAATGATTGAAATTTTTTTCGCCTCAGGAAAAGCAATGATCCTTGATACCATTGCAGGACGGGGATCACATATCTTCTCAAGTCTACACCGAAGTGCTTAAGCCGGCTTAGAACCGGACAGCAAAAAGTCTTTTAGACCTCAACGAATGGGGTCCTCGTGCAATCCTGGGTCCATCTTGGTCACAACATGGTTTTCAGCACTTGGCGATGCTCTTCAATCAACAAGAGTTGAAATCCTGCACAGACAATGTCAAGCCTATTACCCCCGACTCATTATATATTCATGCCTACAAATATTATGCTACTATGAGGAGGCATCCCATAATAGATAAATCAGCTAGGAAGAGGTTTTTCAGCCCAAAAACGCCTATCAAAACATACCAAGCCCAGAAGAATTATCCATTAGTCAGAATCCCGCGCGAAAGCGGTGTCGTTTACTAGTCAATAATTTCCTCGAGGGGTGCCACTCCTTAAGTAGGAATAGAGTTGACCGCAAGGTCCCCAGCCTTGCAGGTGCCCCAAGAGGGTCGAGGCAGCCCTTTGCAGAGGCCGTTGTCCATAGACCTGGATCTAACGCCCTGCCGCAGTTGTCCTCCTACAGAGGATCCTCCCGCGATGGTGTTCTGCATTACCATGCAATTTAACCCATTACTGGGAGAAGATTTGTAACTCCCGGGACTTGTGGACAAACCAGTAGGCCCTTTTGAGTTTACATTTGAGGGGCCTCCTTCCTGCTCCGCCTGTATTTATAACCCCGAGCAAGGGTGCCCCAGTTTATATATTAGAACGATAGACTACTAATAAGCCTTAGAAAGCATTAGAAGTTTTTAACAATGTTGTTTGTTAACGGTACCTACTATGCTACCAAATACTTTAAAAAAAGAAAAAACAACTATGAATCCCAGGTCAATCAAACTAGTAACTATCTTCCGAGAAGGTATGATGTTGATAGACTCCAGGATAAGAGTTCAATCAATCAATCAATGTATTAATACTAAAAAAAACAAAATAAAACAATTACAAACTTAAAATTAATACATGCCCAAGAAGATAAGCTGGTAAAGGGCCAACAAAACAAATAAGACACTATTATAAAGTACATAAAAGAAGAAGAGATTGGAAATAGGATAAAAAAAAATCAAAGAAACATATTGAATGAAAAAAAAGACAAATAAATGTGGATGGAATGCAAAAAAAAAAGAAGTAAAAGGGGGAAAATACTATACTGGAAATACCCAGTGAGAAAGTGCCTTTGCAGAAAGAGATAGAGGGACATCAGGAGGGATGGAGTTCCAAAATAAAATAGATTGATAAACAGGAGACCTCTGACCTGCTGTCGATGATCGCTTAGATAAAATGAACCTGCGATAAGAGCTACGTAAAAAAGAAGAGTACCTACCTGAGCCTGACAGAAAGAAAAACTGCTGCAGAGATGGTGGAAGTGTACCTAGAAAAGCAGAATGTGCTAAATAAAGGTAACTTTTACCCACAATACGATCCAGCGGAGCTATTCCAGTATCATTATAAAGATCAGAGGAAGGGTAAAAACGAGGTAGAAGAAAAGTAGCCTTCACTGCCCTATTTTGGGCTCTTTGAAGTGAGCAGAGAAGAGATTTATTAGTACTACCCCAAACAGAACAGCAATAAGAAAGGTAAGGAAAAATAAAAGCATAATAAAGAGAAAGCATAACATCTGGGGGAAGAAATGAGTTAACCCTGTATAACATTGAAGATTGGCGGAGGACAAGGGAACGGGTATGAGTTATATGGGGTTTAAAAGAAAGAAAACAGTCAAGATACACACCAAGAAATTTCACAATAGTAGCTTGCGGTATAATATCATTCCCATAAGTCAGAATGGTTGGTTCCCTTGCGTCTCTCATACGATAAGGGGTTCTAAAGTGTACAAAGGCACTTTTTTGGCTGTTAAGAGTCATATCATTTGACCAGCACCAATCTTTTACTTTATCAAGAAGACCTTGAGCTAGGGAAATGGCAGATGGCAGGTCCACTGCAGCAATGAAAAAGTTACTGTCATCAGCAAAAAGAATAGGGTGCACAAGGGGATGAAGACCATCAACAAGATCATTAATATAAATGAAAAACAAAAGTGGTCCAAGCACAGAGCCCTGTGGGACACCTTTCACAGTAGGCAAGGAAGAGGAAGAAGTACCATTAACCGAAACATACTGAGATCTCCCTGAGAGGTAAGACCTAAACCATTCAAGTGGGACTCCATGCACTCCAAATGAAGATAATTTAGACAAAAGAACAGAGTGAACGACCATATCAAATGCCTTTGAAAAGTCAAGAAATAGACCCAAAACACACAAGCCCTTGTCAAGGTTAATACGCACAAACTCTGTTGCATCTGAAAGTGCATGCAAGGTAGAAAAACTCGGACGAAAGCCATACTGATGGTTAGTTATGAGAGAATTACCTGCAGTCGTATTAGTACTAAATACAAATGAAGAGAGTCTACAATACACTACTTTTTCAACAACCTTAGAAATTACAGGAAGGAGAGAAATAGGTCTATAGTTTGAAATTAAAGATGAATCACCTTTTTTAAAAAAAGGTACAACATTACGAGTTACTGTCAGAGTTACACAAGAATTAAAATCTCCCAAAACACAAATATGTTTTTTAGAGAAAGACCCCACACAAGAAAGTTGATCAAGCAAATCACAGAACAAATGCGTTGGAAAAGGAGGGGGCTTATAAAACAAACAAACAGTGTCACATGCAAACTGGCTTTTCAGATCAATTACAAGAGAATAAACTGTCCTACTATTTGACACTACTGATGTAAACAAGGATTCAAGGTCAGACCTTCTTCTAAATTCAATATCAGACTTTATAAATAAACAAATACCTCCTGAGCACTTTGTTACCATTCTGGGGATATGGACAGCAACATAACTATGCATATCATAGGCTGTAAAAATTTCACCATCAGATAACCATGTTTCTGTTAAACCTCGTAGCAACCTGAAATAAATGAGGAAAAACACCAGAAGAAAGAGAGAGGTTAGTTATGTGTGAGATGGGGTTAGAAACAAACTGACCAATTTTTTTAAGAACATTGCAGCTCAAACCAAAACCATCAACTGAACGGCTACTTGAAAGCTGAGAAATAATGTTAGAAATTTTGGTATCACTGCATGGAAAAAGGAAAAAAGACTTTTCTGCTAAGGGAAAACTACTTACTCTGCTGTAGGGTGGATTAGGAACTGAAGGAAGTGAGGTGAAATACGAATTGAAGGCGCTTGCTGAAGAATTTTTGTCCACTAAAGATTCATCAGCTTTCCTGTAGCGACAAGGGGGGGACTGTTTGAGTTTCTTGCGGGAAAGAGCTTCATTAACTACAGTCCAAACCTTTCGCAAATTCCCCTTACACTCATCAATTCGACGCGAAAAATATAGCTTTTTGGCTGCACGTACTGAAGAAGTAAGCACATTTTTATAAAGTTTATACTTCAAAAGATCATCCTGTGTCTTACTTTTACATGAAGCCTTGAACAGAGACGCCTTCATATGTGTAGCATTGATCAGACCTCTAGACATCCATGGACATTTAGGTATGGAATTCCTTGGCCTCTTTCTAAGAGGAAAATGTTTATCCAACAGAGCTCCCATACGACACAAAAATAAATTCGTTGCACAATCAACGTCATTAACTTCAAGAACACTAGACCAATCATTACTCTGAAGACTATGTATTAAATTAGAAATTTCTTTATCTGTGGAAGTTCTAAAAGAAGACTCACCCTGCTCATCCACAGCAATCTCAGTTTGAGGCACAAAAATTGAAACATAAATAGGGAAGTGATCAGAAAGATCAGTGAAAACAAGACCAGAAGTAAACTTCAAATTAGAAGAATGAGAAATGAAAATATTGTCTATTAAAGTGGCAGAATTTCTAGTAGGGTCAACACGAGAAGGAAAAAAAATTGAAGGAAGTAGACCAGCAGAAGAAAGCACATCAAAGAGATGGTCACAATCATCACTTGATCCAATATTTAACATATTACAATTAAAATCTCCCAAAACACAAATACGTTTTTTAGAGAAAGACCCCACACAAGAAAGTTGATCAAGCAAATCACAGAACAAATGTGTTGGAAAAGGAGGGGTCTTATAAAACAAACAAACAGTGTCACATGCAAACTGGCTTTTCAGATCAATTACAAGAGAATAAACTGTCCTACTATTTGACACTACTGATGTAAACAAGGATTCAAGGTCAGACCTTCTTCTAAACTCAATATCAGACTTTATAAATAAAGAAATACCTCCTGAGCACTTTGTTACCATTCTGGGGATATGGACAGCAACATAACCATGCATATCATAGGCTGTAAAAATTTCACCATCAGATAACCATGTTTCTGTTAAACCTATTACATCAAAAGGGCAAGAATTATCAGACCACAAATACGATTTCAGACTGTCCCACTTATCTCTTATCCCACGCACATTCAAACAAAATACATTAAAGCTACTATTTAAAGACAGTGAGGGTATAATTTTATCACAATAATCAATAGTAGTGTGATAATTACAGATAGAATTAACCATAGATTCAAGGAGAGGGTCAAGCGTGTGAGTCTCTTGTTTACCAGCCCTAGTTGGTTGATCAAATATAACCGAATTAAGAATAGAAGAATTCAAAAGAAAAGAGAAATCACCCATAATTATCACACATAATAAATATAAACATAGAAATATAAGTGGGATGGCACAAATTATCCAAAGTATTGGACCAAAGTATAATGTGACACCAGTTACTATTACATGAGCTGCAAGTGTGCTGGACTGACAAAAAAATAATAGAAGTTCGGCTACATGAAGGTGAGAGGATCACAAAAAGCATAAAAATATTAGCCCAAAGAATGCTATGGGTAGTAAAAAATAATGAGAGCTGCATATATACTGACATGACAAAAATATGAAAGAATTCAGGGTACACAAGGGTGATAGCATCAAAAAATAAGATAAAGAAATATCAATGAGATGGCATATATTATTCAAAATATTGACCAAAAATATAATATGGGACCAGTCAAAATTATGCAAGTTGCATGTGTGCTGACATGAGAAAAATATGATAGAATTCAGGTTACAGGAAGGTGATAGGATCACCAACCCAGATAAAGAAATAATAGTGGCATGGCACAAATTCATCAAAATATTGGCCCCAAGTATAATGTGGAACCAGTCAAGATTATATGAGCTGCAGTTATGCTGAAATGACAAAAATATGAAAGAAATCAGCCTGCATAAAGGTGATAGGATCACAAACAAACATAAAAAAAAATAAATAAAAAAAAAATAAATAACAGTGTGATAACCTATATGATTCATAATATTTGCCCAAAATGCAATATAGGACCAGTGAAAATTATATGAGCTGCAAGTGTGCTGACATGACAAAAGTATTATAGAAGCCAAGCTACATGATGGTGAAAGGATCATAAACAAACATAAAGAAAAATCAGTGGGAAGGCACATATTATTATAAGTATTAGCACAAACTATAATAAGTGACCACTTGATATTATGGGGGTTACAAGTATAATGACACGACAAGAATATAATGTAAATCAGACAACATGAAGGTGACAGAATCACAAGTAAACATAAAGAAATATTAGTGGGAAGGGACATATCATCTAAACTATTGGTACAAAGTGTAATATGGTACCAGTCTAAATTATGTGAGGACAGTAAAGAATAATAGAGGAATATTTTAAGAACAGCAAGTAAATCCCTACAGAAACAATGCAATATATAATAAGAAAATAAATCTAAATCCATCACTTTAATTTTTCTACATTTGCAGCACATAGATCAATTTCACTCTGATTATTGAACGTAACCACTCTTCCAGATTGGGTTTTATACAGGATATCACCTTTACTGGACCAAACACTACGTAAGCCAAGCTTTGACTTGGCATATGAAAGAAGTTATAAGCGTGGTTTTGCAAGTGTCTCAGAAAATAGAATCCCCGATCCTTTCAAATCCTTCTTTTGTCTGAGAAGCAGTTGACGAACTCGTAAGTTGCAAAATTCAACAACTATGGGTCTGGGTTTTGCAGATGGTTTACCAATTCTTTTGGCTGATACAACATCAGACTGTATAATTGGTATGCCAGGAAGCTTCCCAGCACATAGTGACAGGAATTGACTTTCAGTGTTTTCAATGGAGGTCTCCTCTTTCACCCCAAAAACAATAATTTGGTTGCTCAAAGCCTGCTGTTCAAAACGGTCATTTAATCTTGCCAGGTTGGACTGGATAGGCTGGAAAGAGTTTTTAAGGTCTATCATGGATGACTCTAAAGTAGCCAATGTAGATTCAACAGAAAATATGCGTCTGTTATAGCTTTCAAGAGTTTTATCCACTAGATTACTAAGATCTAGGTTGAGGCCAGCATATACCTCCTGCTTGATTGCATACAGCTTATCTGAAGAGATAGTGACATTATGTTGCGTGAATGTCTGTTCCTCTTTCATTTTAACCACTGCCTCATCTACCTGGGAAGAGATCTTAGCCAATACAAGGTCATCAAGTAACCCTTTCACTGAAGATTTAAGGTTGTCAGGTTGTAGAGAATCTGCTAGCATTTTATGTTTGATTTGTATGCTATTCATGTGGTTAGTGAGCATGAGTAGTTGCTCTGAAACAGATTCTGATCCAGGGAATTGGATTGAGCTGTCAGACCTTAGTTCACGAGGTGGCTTGAGTTGACTTTTCATTTCTTATCTGAAGTAAACAACAAAACAGGAACAGAATAAGCAGTGGTATAAGACAGTTTGGGTATAAAGCAGGATATAGTCCACAATGAAGTAACAAATTTCAAATACCAAAGCAGGGGATTGTGAAATTTGAAGAAATAGAAAGCAATCAGCAAAAAACATCAAGCATCAACAGTAGCAGTGGCATAAACCCAAGGATTGGTTACTGTAGTCAAATTACAAGCTAAAATTGGTATAGGTCTCACCTGATGAGTCCCCTCTTACATCCCAGGGGTGGGGGCTGCTATGTGTGCCTGCCTTTACCCACTGGTAGGCAGGCAGAACCAGTACTTCAGGAGTCTTAAAGTGTTGCTGGTTATGCCAGAAAACCTCAAATTCTGATCTGATCTGATAATCACGTCTTTTCAATTTTCCATGAACAGTTCAATACTAAAGTTGAGAGTTTAAAATTTGATAATGTGGAAGATGGTTGGAATAATCCTATAAAAATAATTTGTGAAGTTGCCGAAAGTGTCTTAGAGAAGAAAGCTAGAGCTGCAGCTAAGAATATTAGTGAAAAAGCTTTATGTTTGATAGAAAGGAGAAAGGACTTGTACAAGAATTACCTTAGTGATAGATCATATGAAAACAAAAGGAATGTGAAGAAAGTAGAGAAAGCATTAATATATGGGCTAAGGAGGTGTGACATAATGGCCATGGATAAAATTGCCGAGGATCTGCAAGATGTATGTAGACGGCATAATAGTTAAATATTGTACTGGCATGTAAACAAATTGAGAGGAAGTAGTCAATGCGGACTTGGTCAAGTTAATTATAGGAATGGGGCCGCAATTAGCGATAAGGAAAAAACTAAAGAAAGATGGGCCGAAAATTTTGAGAATTTGCTCAACCGAGATAGAGTTGGAGGAAAAGATATAGAAGAAAATGAAAAAGTTTGTGATACCTTGGATGTGAAGGAAGACTTGTTTTGTGAGGAGGAATTAGCGACAGTACTAAAAGGACTAAAATATAATGAGGCTCCAGGTGCTGCTAGGGTAGTAAATTAGTTTCATAAATATGGTGGCTCTGAAGTTAGAAATAAGTTACTGAAGATTAGGAATATGATTTTTGAAAAAGTGGAAACACCTTTAGACACACCTTTAAACACCTTTAGTGGAAATGACTTTAGAAAAACTTTAATTAAGCCAATTTATAAAAAAGGTGATAAAAGTGAGTCTGGTAAGTATCGAGGGATTAGTCTGGTCTCTGTAGGTAGTAAATGACTTAGTAATATGATACCTTTTAGACTGAGAGATCCCGTAGACAAAGTTTTAAAAGAAGAGCAGTGCGGTTTTAGGAAAGGGGGAGGATGTGTCGACCTAATTTTCCTCCTTATGTTAATAATTGAGAAGTACCTGAGTTTTCAAACACCTTTTGTCCTCAGTTTTATAGATTATGAGCAAGCGTTCGATTCTGTTGATAGAAGGGCTTTGGTAAAGGTTTTATCCTTGTATGGTATACCAGACAAATACATTAAAGTGATAAGTGCTATGTACGAGAATAACACTGCTGCAGTTACCGTAGGAAATGAGGCAAGCAGCTGGTTTTGTATTGAGTGAGGAGTTAAGCAGGGTTGTGTTTTATCCCCCTTTATATGGATTATTTTGATGGACTTTGTCTTAAGGAGCACAGGAAAGGCAATGGGAGACCACGGAATCAAATGGGGAGGAAAAAGTCTCCTGGACTTGGATTATGCTGATGATTTAAGCATCCTAGATGAAAGTGTGAGCAAAATGAATGAAGTTTTAGAGGTTTTGCGAGTTCAGGGTGCTAGAATTGGTTTGAAAATTAATGTTAGGAAGACTAAGTCACTAAGGCTAGGAATAAGTGAAGATGAAAAGGTGACGTTGGGTAATGAAAAGATTGATCAGGTGGGCAGCTTCACTTACCTTGGTAGTATTATTAGTAAAGATGGTGGGAGCAGTGAAGATGTTAAAAATAGAATAGCCAAGGCTCAGGGTGTTTTTTCACAGTTAAAAAAAGTCTGGAAGAATAGGAAGATAAGTCTGCAAACCAAGATTAGAATCTTAGAAGCTACAGTGATGACAGTGGTCAAATATGGCTCTGAAGCATGGACGCTCCGAAAAGCGGATGAAGATTTGCTAGATGTTTTCCAGAGAAATTGCTTAAGGATTGTTCTGGGTACCCGGCTGACTGACCGTATTTCAAACAATAGGCTATACGAAAAATGTGGTTCAATACCGCTTTCTAGGTCTATAATGAAAGAAAGGTTGAGGTGGTTAGGGCATGTTGT
>JAQQPU010012955.1:0-25091 GCA_029168905.1 Artemia sp. Kazakhstan ARC1039
CCTTAGCATTCCTAAGCCATTTTTCCGTTTTTATTGCTTGTTAAAATTGTGCTTTCAATCCATTGATTCGAGTTATTCGCGAGCCTGTTTTTCATAATAACCTACCAAAGACACCCCGCCATCGCGACATTACATGCCTGCCCCCCTACCATCCACATGGCATTGAACAACGGATCTTGGAATTTCATTACCAGAATGTGATACTCCAAGCAATTCACGGCACAATACCACGCTCTTATTGCTCTGCGTAACGTTGCGACACCCGTCATCATAATTTCTAGCGTCATTCTAGCTTCTATTGCTGTTATTTTCTAACGATTCCCAGCCCTTTTCCACAGTATTACTGCTCTGCGGCACCCTCTTAAATCTCATCATTGTTCCTAAGACATTTTTCAGACATTTCTTGTTAAAAATTATGCTTTTAATCCATCGATTCAAGTTTTTCGTGAACCTGAACTTTCATAATAACCTACAAAAAAACCCGCCACCGCAACATTACACACCTGCCTCCCCCTACTATACACGTGGAATTGAAAAGTGGAACTCGGCATTTCACTAACAGAATGTGATACTTCAAGCAATTTACACACCAGTACAACACTCTTACTGCTCTACAGCACCTTGCAACACCCGTCATCAACATTTTAAGCGTCTTCTAGTGTTTGAACACCTTCATTTTATATATTTTCTTCTGTATATATCGCTATTATTTTATAAGGATTTCCAGCCCTGTTCTACACCATTACTGCTCTACAGCACCCTCTGACACTACATCATTATACCTGAAACATTTTTCAGCCTTTTCATTGTTAAAAAATTATACTTCAATCTGGTGAATCGAGTTTTTGCAACCCAGGCCTACCATAATAAGCACCAAAGGACACCCAACACCAAGACGGCATTACACACACCTGCCATCCATATGACAAGTCCCCGCATCACCCCTAGGATATTTTCAACCTTTTCCCATCGAAACTAAGCCTATGAAGCTTAAGTAAACACGGTTTTTATTTTTTGAAAAGAGGAAACTCGGCTTTTCATTGCTAGAGTTTGATCTTCCAAGCAATGAACACCATAATATCACATTATTACTACTCTATGGGACCCTCTGACATCACCCCACCACCCCCAAGATATCTTTCAGAATTTCCTGTTAAAACCTTTACTTCAATCTGGTGGGTTCAATTTTTTTTTTGGCAAGCCAAGTCTATCATAGTAACCTCCAAAACACTCCACACCACCATGCAATTACACACCTGCCCTCCTGCCATCTACGTGGCACCAGCCCTGATCATTCCCTAGGGTATTTTCAACCTTTTCCCCTCCGAAAATAAGCTTGTTAATCTAAATTAAACAGTATGTTTTTTTGAAAAATGGAACTTGGTACTTTATTGCTAGAGCGTGATACTCCAAGCAATTCACATCCCAGTGGTATTATTTCACTGTCCAACCTCTGACACCTTCTTCGTCATTCCTAAGGCATCTTCACACGCATCACGTTACAAACTATGATCAAATCCACTGATTTACGTTTTTGCAAATCAGGCTTATCATGATGCTTTCCCAAAACACTCCAAATCAACATGGCCATTACGCAACTGGTAAATCTAAGCCCTATTAAGAGGTATTTCGAAGAGTTTTTAACGAAAATAGCACATTTCTTTGAGTCAGGAGTATGAATATTTCACACCATCGTACCAAACTATTACAGGCCCCACCGCCAACATTTGGTAGTATGGTGTCGTAGTTTATCCTGTGTCTGTTACCTCACTTGAATTTTCTGAGTGCATTTTGGAAGTTTTTTTTCTCGTTTGAAACCTATGACTACTTAATAGTTTCAAAGTGCATTAAAGAAGTTTTTTCGTTTGAAACATATGATTCAGAATGTTTTTTATAGTATTGTGTCCTGCTTTTTCTTGTCTATGTTACCTCTGTTAATGTTTTCAAAGTGCATTTTGGAAGTTTTCTCGTTTCAAACATCTGACTCAGAATGTTTTTGAAGTGTTCTGTCATGGTTTATTGTTTCTGTGTTACCTCACTTGAAGATTCAAGGTGTACTTTGGAAGTTTTCTCCTTTGAAACACATAACTCAGAATGTTTCTTGTAGTGTCATGTTGTGGTTTATCATGTCAGTGTTACCTCTCTTGATGCTTTCAAAGTTGATTTTTGAAGTTTTTTCGAGTAAACATATGACAGAGTTTTTTGTAGTGTTCTATCATGTTTTTTGCCACTATTACCTCATTTTGTGTTTCAAAGTCCACTTTGGAAGTATTTTTTTGAAACGTATGACTCAGAATGTATTTATAGTGTTGTGTCGTCATTTTTCATGATTCAGTGTTACTTCTGTTAATATTGGCAAAGTGCATTTTGGAAGTGTTTTGTTTGAAACGTATGACTCCAGATATATTTTAGTGTTTTGTTGTGGTTTTTCGTGCCAATGTTACCGCAATTGACATTTCTGAAGTGGCCTTTGGAAGTTTTTCCGTTTGAAACACATGAACCAGAATGTTTTGGTAGTGTTGTGTCATGGTTTGTTATGTCAGTGTTACCTCAGATGATATTTCAAGGTTTATTTTAGATTTTTTTCATTGAAACGTATGAATCAGGATGTTTTTATTGTGTTGTTTCATGGTTTATCTTGTCTGTGTTACCTCTGTTGATGTTTCAAAGTGCATTTTGGAAGTTTTCTCGTTTGAAACGTATGACTGAGAATTTTTTTACAGTGTTGTGTAGTGGTGTATCCGGTCAGTATTTTCTCTCTTGGTGCTTTCAAAGTGCATTTTGGAAGTTTTTTCGCTTGAAAAATATGACTCAGAATGTTTTTTGCAGTGTTGTATCATGGTTTATCTTGCCACTATTACCTCATTTTATGTTAAAAGTGCATCTTGTAAGTTTTTTCGTTTGAAATGTATGATTCAGAATGTTTTAATAGTGTGGCGTCAGGGTATATCTTGTCTGTGTTGCCTATGTTTATATTTCCAAAGTGCACATTAGAAGTTTCTCGCTTGAAACATATGACTCCAGAATTTTTTTTTACTGTCGTGTCGTGGTTTATCGTGTCATTGTTCCCTCAGTTAATATTTTCAAAGTGCATTTTGGAATTCTTTTCGTTTGAAACATATGACTCAAAATGTTTTAATAGTGTTGTGTCATGGTTTATCATGTCAATGTTACTTCAGTTGATGTTTTCAAAGTGCATTTTGGAAGTTTTTTCATTGAAACGTATGACTCAGGATGTTTTTATAGTGTTGTGACACGGTTTACCTTGTTTGTATTACCTCTGTTGATTTTTCAAAGTGCATTTTGGAAGTTTTCTCGTTTGAAACGTATGACTCAGAATATTTTTATAGTCTTGTGTAGTTGTTTATCCTGTCCATATTACCTCTCTTGATGCTTTCAAAGTGCATTTTGGAAGTTTTTTTCGTTTGAAACATATCAATCAATCAATTTATTATTGATTGATTTATTATTGATATGGCTCAGAATTTTTTTTAGTGTTGTATCATGGTGTATCTTTCCGCTATTACCTCATTTATGTTGCAAAGTGTATTTCCGATATTACCTCATTTATGTTGCAAAGTGTATTTTGGAAGTTTCTCGTTTGAAACGTATGACTCCAGATATTTTTTAGTATTGTGTCGTGGTTTATCTTGTCTGTGAAAGCTCTCTTGATGTTTCGAAGTGTATTTTGGAAGTTTTCTTGTTTGAAATGTATGACTCAGAATATTTCATAGAGCGTGTATTGGTTTATCCTGTCAGTATTACCTGTCTTGATGCTTTCAAAGTGCATTTTGGAAGTTTTTCGTTTGAAACATCTGAGTTAGGATATTTTTTTGTGTTGTGTCGTGGTTTTTTCTTGTCAGCATTGCCTTTGTTAATGTTTTCAAGGTGCATTTTGGAAGTTTTCTCGTTTGAAATATATGACTCAAGGTGTTACTGTTGAGTCATGGTTTGTCTTCTATGTGTTACCTTAGTTGATGTTTCAAAGTGCTTTTTGGGGCCTTTTTTTAAACATTTGACTCAGAATGTTTTCCTAGTGTTGTTTCGTGGTTTATCTTGTCATTGTTATGTCTCTTGATGTTTTGATAGTGCATTTTGCTAGTTTTTTTGTTTGATATATGATTCAGGATGTTTTTATAGTGCTGTGTTGTGGTTTATCTTGTCTATGCTATCTGAATTGACGGTTTTAAAGGGCATTTCGGAGGCTTTTTTGTCTTAAATGAATTGCTAAGAATATTTTCATAGTGTTGTGTCGTGGTTTATCTTGTCTGTGTTACCTTTGTTAATATTTCAAAGTGCTCTTTGCAAGTTTTCTAGCTTGAAACGTATGACCCAGGATGTTTTTTGTAGTGCTGTATCGTGGTTTATCATGTATTTTACCTTAGCTGATGCTTTAAAAGTGCATTTTAGAAGTTTCTCGTTTGAAACGTATGACTCAAGATGTTGTTATAGTGTTGTGTCATCATATTTCTTGTCTGAGTTACCTCTGTTAAGGTTTTCAAAGTGCATTTTGAAAGTTTCTCGTTTTGAAACGTATGACTCTGGAAGTTTTTTTTTTGTAATGTGGTCTCGTGATTTATCTTGTCAGTGTTACCTCTCTTGATGCATTCTAAGTGTATTTTGGAATTTTCTCGTTTAAAGGTATGATTCAGGATATTTTTGTAGAGTTGTGTCGCGGTATGTCTTGTCAATATTACCTCTCTTGATATTTTCAAAGTGAATTCTGGATGTTTCTCGGAAGAGAAAAGTCCAAAACCTAACCTAAACAGACTATGTTAGGTTAAGATAGGTTAGATGACGTGTGACTTAACCTAACTTAACGTAACCCAGTCTGTTTAGGTTAGTTTTGGATTTTTCTCAAAAAACAAAAATCCAAAGTGCACTTTGCAAACATCAAGAAAAGTAACATTGACAAGACAAACCACGACACAACACTACAAAAGCATCCTGAATCATAGCTTTCATACAAGAAACTTCCAAAATACACTTTGAACACATCAAGAGAGCTAACCCTGACAAGATAAAACACGAGACAACATAACAAAAAAAACATCCAGAGTCACACCTGTTAAAACGAGAAACTTCCAAAATGCACTTTGTAAACATTGAGAGATTTAACACAGACAAGAAAAACGACGACACAACACTATAAAAACATCCTGAGTCATACGTTTCAAACGAAAAATTTCTAAAATGCACTTCTAAAGCATCAGACAAGGTAACACATATGAAACATATGATAAACGATGATACAGTACTACAAACAACATCCTGGGTCATACGGTTCAAACGAAAAAACTTCCAAAATGCGTTTTGAAAACATAAAGAGAGTTAACATAGACAAGATAACCACTATACAACACTATAAAACATCCCGAGTCATACTTTTCAAACTAGAAACTTCCCAAATGCACTTTGAAACATCGGTTGAGGTGATATTGACAACATAAACCACGAGGTAACACTACAGAAAAAAACGTTCGGAGTCATATATTTAAAAGCACAAAAACTTCCAAAATACACTTTGAACGCATGAAGAGAGGTGACACTGAAAAGATAAACCACGATATAATATTACAAAAAACATTTTGAGTCATACATTTCAAATAAAAACTTACAAAATGCACTTTAAAACATCAACTGAGGTAACGCAGACAAGATAAACCACAACGTAATACTATAAGAACATCCTGAATCATACATTTCAAACTAGGAAACATGTAAAATTCACTTTCAAAATATTAACAGAGGTAACACAGAAAAGATGAACCATAAGACAACACTAGAAAATCATTCTGAGTTATATTGCAAACGAAAGAAAGTTCCAAAATGCACTTTAAAAACGTCAACTGAGGTAACATAGACAAGATAAACTACGATACAACACTAGAAAAACATCCTGAGTCATAAGTTTCAAACGAAAGAGCTTGCAAAATGAACTTTGAAAACATTATGAGAGGTGACAGTGACAGAATAAACCCCAACACAACACTAGGAAAACGTTCTGAATCAAATATTTCAAACAAAAAAACTTCCAAAATGCCCTTTGAAACAATATCCAAGGTAGTAGAGAAAATAAACCACGAATGAAAAATTCAAAAATATCTTGAGTTATGTGTTTCGATTGAGAAAACTTCCAAAATGCACATTGAAAACATTAACAGAGGTAGTACTGACAAGATTAACCACGACACAACACTACAAACATATCCTAAGCCAAATGTTTCAAACAAAACAACTTCCAAAATACACTTTGTAAGCATCAAGAGAGGTAATACTGACAGGATAAACTACTACACAACACTATAAAATATTCTGAGTCACACGTTTCAAACGAAAAAACTCCAAAACCCATTTTGAAAACATCAACTGAGACAACACTGAGATGATAAACCATGACACAATACCATTAAAAAACATACCATTAAAAAAGTCATATGTCTCAAACGAAAAAAGTTCCAAAATACACTTTGAAAATAGATCACTAGAAAATATCTGGAGTCATACGTTTCAAGCGAGAAACTTCCAAAATACACTTTGAAAATATCAACATAGGTTACACAGACAAGATATAGCACGACGCAACACTGTAAAAAATTTTGAGTCATACGTTTCAAACGAATAAACTTCGAAGATGCATTTGAAACATCAAATGAGGTAATAGTGGCAAGATAAAACATGGTAAAACACTACAAAAACATCATGAGTCATATGTTTCAAATGAGAAAGCTTCCAAAATGCACTTTGAAACATCAGTAGAGGCAACACAGACAAGATAAACCATGATACAATACTATAAGAATATTCTGAGTCATATATTTTAAACGAAAAAACTTCCAAAATGCACTTTGAAAATATCAACTAAGGTAAAACTGGCACCATAATCTACGATACAACACTAAAAAAACCTCTGGAGTCCCACGTTTCAAACAAGAAACTTCCGAAATGTACTTTGAAAATATTAACATAGGTAACACTGACATGAAAAACGACCACACAACACTATAAAACATTCTTCGTCATACTTTTCAAACAAAAAAAACTTTCAAAATGCACTTTGAAAATATCGACTGAGGCAACACTGGCACGATAAACCGCAATAGAACACTACAAAAAACATTCTGAGTCATATGCTTCAAACGTAAAGACTTCCAAAATGTACTTTGATAGTATCAAGAGAACTCACACTGACAAGAAAAACCATATCACAACACTACAAGAAACATTCTGAGTTAAATGTTTCAACCGAGAAAACTTCCAAAGTGCACTTTGAAATATCGAGTGAGGTAGTATAGAAACGATAAACTATGGCACAACAGTACGAAAACATTCTGAGTCATATGTATCAAACGAGAAAACTTACAAAATGCCCATTGAAAACGTTAACAGAGGTAACATAGACAAAATAAACCACGACAAAACACTAAAAAATATCTGGAGTCATACTTTTCAAACAAAAAACTTCAAAAATATACTTTACAAATATTAACAGAAGTAGCACCGACACGATAAATGACGACGCAACACTATAAAAGCATTCTGAGTCAAACAAAAAAAAAAAAAAATTCCAAAATGCACTTTGAAACACAAAATGAGGTAATAGTGGCAAAACAAACTATGATAGAACACTACAAAAAATTCTGAGTCATATGTTTAAACGAAAAAACTTCAAAAATCTACTTTGAAAGCATCAAGAGAGGTAACACTGATATGATAAACCACAACATGACACTACCAGAAACATTCTGAGTTATATGTTTCAAAGGAGAAAACTTCCAAAGTACACCTTGAATCTTCAAGTAAGGTAACACAGAAACGATAATCCATGACAAAAGACTACAAAAACATTCTGAGTCATATGTTTCAAACGAGAAAACTTCCAAAATGCACTTTGAAAACATTAACAGAGGTAACACAGACAAGAAAAAGCAGGACACAAAACTATAAAAAACATTTTGAGTCAAATGTTTCAAACGAAAAAACTTCCATAATGCACTTTGAAACAATTAACTAGTCATAGGTTTCAAACGAGAAAAAAAACTTGCAAAATGCACTCTGAAAAATCAAGTAAAGTAACATAGACAGGATAAACCATGACACCACCCTCCAGAATTTTGGTGTTGGGGTTTGTAATAGTATTGTACGATTGTGTGAAATATTCATAGTCTTGACTCAAAGAAATGCGCCATTTTCGTTAAAAGCTCTTAGAAATACCTCTTATTAGGGCTTAAATTTACCAGTTGAGTAATGCCATGATGATTTGGAGTGTTTTGGAAAACGTCGTGACAGGCCTGGTCTGGAAAAACTTGAATCCCTGGATTGAATCATAATTTTTAACATGAAACGTGTGAAAATGTCTTAGGAAGGTCAAGTTGTATCTGTTATTCTTATCAATGCTAGATTATTTTGAGGTACTTAGCTTTTAGTTTGAAAAACAAGGATGCATAAGTTCAAGTTGAATCTATTATCATTAGCAATGCTAGATGATTTTGAGGTATTTAGGTTTTAGTTTGAGAAACAAGGATGCATGTGGTCAAGTTGCATCTGTTATCCTAAACAGTGCTAGATGAGTTTGAGGTACTTAGCTTTAAGTGTGAGAAACAAGGATGCATAAGGTCAAGTTGCATCTGTTATCCTTAGCAATATTGGATGATTTTGAGGTACTTAGCTTTTAGATTGAAAAATAAGGATTCATAAGGTCAAGTTGCATCTATTATCCTAAGAAATACTAGATGATTTTGAGGTACTTAGCTTTCAGTTTGAGAAACAAGAAAGCATAAGATCAATTTGCATTCATCATCTTTAGCAATGCTACATGATTTTGAGGTATTTAGCTTTTAGTTTTGAGAAACACAGATGCATAAGGTTAAGTTTCATCTGTTATTTTTAGGAATTTTAGATGATTTTGAGGTACTTAGCTTTTAGTTTTGACAAACAAGGATGAATAAGGTCAAGTACTGCATCTGTTATCGTTACCAATGTTGGATAATTTTGAGGGTCAAGTAACATCTGTTACCTGTTAGAGGAGCTTTAGTAAAGGTTTTATCCTTGTATTGTATACC
Source organism: Artemia sp. Kazakhstan ARC1039 (assembly GCA_029168905.1). Taxonomy (NCBI): domain Eukaryota; kingdom Metazoa; phylum Arthropoda; class Branchiopoda; order Anostraca; family Artemiidae; genus Artemia; species Artemia sp. Kazakhstan ARC1039. Next base: position 9,063 of record JAQQPU010012955.1, read on the forward strand.
AGACAAATACATTAAAGTGATTAGTGCTGTGTACGAGAATAACACTGCTGCGGTTAAGGTAGGAAATGAGGTTAGCAGCTGGTTTTGTATTAAATCAGGAGTTAAGCAAGGTTGTGTTCTATCCCCCTTTATCTGGATTATTTTGATGGACTTTGTTTTAAGGAGCACAAGAAAGGCAATGGGAGACCACGGAATCAAATTGGGAGGAAAAAGTCTCCTGGACTTGGATTATGCTGATGATTTAAGCATCCTAGATGAAAGTGTGAGCAAAATGAATGAAGTTTTAGAGGTTTTGCGAGTTCGGGGTGCTAGTATTGGTTTGAAAATTAACGTTAGGAAGACTAAGTCACTAAGGCTAGGAACAAGTGAAGATGAAAAGATGACGTTGGGTAATGAAAAGATTGATCAGGTGGGCAGCTTCACTTACCTTGGTAGTATTATTAGTAAAAATGGTGGGAGCAGTGAAGATGTTAAAAATAGAATAGCCAAGGCTCAGGGTGTTTTTTCACAGTTAAAAAAAGTCTGGAAGAATAGGAAGATAAGTCTGCAAACCAAGATTAGAATCTTAGAAGCTACAGTGATGACAGTGGTCAAATATGGCTCTGAAGCATGGATGCTCCGAAAAGCGGATGAAGATTTGCTAGATGTTTTCCAGAGAAATTGCTTAAGGATTGTTCTGGGTACCCGGCTGACTGACCGTATTTCAAACAATAGGCTATACGATAAATGTGGGTCAATACCGCTTTCTAGGTCTATAATGAAAGAAAGGTTGAGGTGGTTAGGGCATGTTGTGCGGATGAAGGATGACAGATTGCCGAAGATTGTTCTTTTCGGCCAACCATCTAGGGCTAAACAGAAAGCAGGTCGTCCCCGTTTGGGGTGTGAGGACGTCATAAAGAAAGATTTAAAGGAAATGGGAACTTCGTGGGCGGGTGTAAAAAGGGAGGCTTTGAATAGATTGGGGTGGAGGAGGAGGATTTTGAGGTACTTATCTCTTACTTTGAGAAATAAGGATGCATAAGCTCAAGTTGCATCTGTTATCCTTAGCAATGCTAGATGATTTTGAGATACTTAGCTTTTAGTTTGAGAAAAAAGGATGCATAAAGTCAAGTTACATCTGTTATCCTTAGCAATGCTAGATGATTTTGAGGTACTTGGCTTTTAGTTCTGAAAAACACGGATGCATAAGGTCAAGTTGCATCTGTTATCGTAAGCAATGTTAGATAATTTAGAGATACTTGGCTTTTAGTTTTGAGAAACAAGCCCGCATAAGGTCAAGTTGCATCTGTTATCCTTAGCAATGCAAGATGATTTTGAGATTCTTACCTTTTAGTTTGAGAAACAAGGATGTATAAGGTCAAGTTGTATCCGTTTTCCTTAGCAATGCTAAATGATTTAGAGGTATTTAGCTTTTAGTTTGAGAAACAAGGATGCATAAAGACAAGTTGCATCTTTTGTCCTTGTCAATGTTAGATGATTCTTAGGCACCTAGCTTTTAGTTTTGAGAAACAAGGATGCATAAGGTCAAGTTGCATCTGTTATCTTTAGTAGTGCTAGATGATTTTAAGGTACTTAGCTTTTAATTTGAGAAACATGGATGCATAAAGTCAAGTTCCATCTTTTATCCTTAGCAATGTTAGATGATTTTGAGGTACTTAGCTTTTAGTTTTGAGAAACACGAATGGATAAGGTTAAGTTGCACCTGTTATCCTTAGGAATGCTAGATGATTTTGAGGTACTTAGCTTTGAGTTTGAGAAACATGGATCTATAAGGTCAAGTTGCATCTGTTATCCTTAGCAACACTAGATGATTTTGAGCTACTTAGCGTTTAGTTTTAGAAACAAAGATGAATAAGGTTAAGTTGCATCTGTTATGCATAGAAATGCTAGATAACTTTGATGTACTTAGCTTTTAGTTAGAGAACAAAGGATGGATAAAGTCTAGCTACATCTGTAATCCTTAGCAAGGCTAGATTTTGAGATATATTTAGCTTTTAATAGCTTTTATATTTAGCTTTTAATTTGAGAAACAAGGTTGCAAAAGTTTAAGTTGCATTTGTTATTCTTAGCTTTAAGGGACCTTCCCCAGGCCACTCAGCGTGTCCCCAAGTGTCGATATGGAAGCTCCCTATAGATATGTAGGGTAACTCTATAGGAGGCACGGACCAAGGGGCGTCTTGTCCTTGGGGGGTCCATAATAAAAACTGGGGCACCCTCACCTGGGGTAATAAATACAGGCGGATGAGGAAGAAGGACCCTCAAATATACACTCAACAGGGCCCATCAGTGTGTTAACAAGTCCATTGAGTTTAACCTTCTTCCAGTAATGGGTTAAAGTGCATGGTAATGCAGAACACCATCCTGGGAGGATCCTCTATAGGATAACTGCGGCAGGCCGTACGATCCAGATCCATGGAAAAAGGCCTCTGGAAAGGGCTGTCTCGACCCTTTTGGGGTACCTGCATGACTGGAGACCTTGCGGTCAACTATCCTCGCTTTAGGAGTGGTGCCCCTCAAGGAAATTATAGCCAAGTAAACGACAAAGAATTTGCACGGGATTCTGATTTATGGACAATTTTTCTGGGCTTGGTCTATTTTGACGGGCGTCTTCGGGCTGAAAAACCTCTTCCTAGCTAATTTATCAACTATGGGCTGCCTCCCGGTAGTTTCATAATATTTGTAGGCATGAATATATAATGTGTCGGAGATAATAGCCTTGAGATTGTCTGTGCAGGACTCTTGTTGATAGAAAAGCGTTGCCAAGTGCTGAAAACCATGTTGTGACCGAGATGGGTCCAGAATTGCACAAAGCATCCATTCATACTAGGGACCTAGGGGATGATCAAGGATCATTGCTTTTCCTGAGGGCAAAATAATATCAATGATTTAAAGAACATGAAAATTGGAATTTGGGATGTTATGACGTTAAAAAGGACTATCGTATCGATATTTTGACTGACAAATTCAAACGATTCAAATTGGACTTATTAGGAGTTTCAGAAACTCTTCATGAAATTAGGTGATATAGAATTTGTTTACTCAAGCAGGAAGGATGGGGTACAAATACAAGGTGTAGGGCTCATGACGAGTAAGGAAGCTGCTAAGTCTTGTTTAGGTTGGGAAGGTATTAATAATAGAATACTAATTGTTCATTTTATGACTAAAAAGTCCAGCATATCAGTTATGGTGGTATATTCCCCTGTAGATTCGACTGACGAAAATGCTAGTTGAATTTCACTTTGACTCAGTTGAATTTTACTTACAGTTACAGGAGCAAATAATAAGGGTTCCAGTTAGAAATATGCTGTTTTTACTAGGAGATTTTAACGCCCAGGTTCGTAGAAAGAATTAACGACAGTACTAAAAGAAATAAAACATGATAAGGTTCCAGGTGCTGATAGGGTGGTAAATGAGTTTCGTAAATGTGATGGCTCTGAGGATAGAAGGAAGTAACTGAAGATTATGAATACGATTTTTGAAAAAAGGGAAGTAGCTAACGATTTTAGGAAATCCTTAATTAAGCCACTTTATAAGAAAGGTGGTAAAAGTAAGTTTGGTAATTATCGAAGCATTAGTTTGGTCTCTGTAGGTAGCAAATTAATTAGTAACATGATACGTTTTAGACTGAGAGATGCCATAGACAAAGTTTTAAGAGAAGAACAGTGCGGTTTTGGAAAAAGTAGAGAATGTGTCGACCAAATTTTCACTCTCAGGTAATAATTGAGAAGTGTCTGAGTTGTCAAACTTCTTCGGCCCATAGTTTTATAGACTATGAGCAAGCATTCGATTCTGTTGATAGAAGAACTTTAGTAAAGGTTTTATCCTTGTATGGTATACCAGACAAATATGTTAAAATGATTAGCGCTATGTACGAGAATTACACTGCTTAGGTGAAGGTAGGAAGTGAGGTTAGTATATGGTTTTGTATTAAATCAGGATTTAAGCAGGGTTTTGTTCTATCCTCGTTTATATAGATTATTTTGATGGACTTTGTCTTAAGGAGCACAGGAAAGACAATGGGAGAGCATGGAATCCAACGGGGTGGAAAAGTCTCCTGGACTTAGATTATGCTGATGATTTAAGCATCCTAGATGAAAATGTGAGCAAAATGAAAAAGTGACGTTGGGTAACGAAAAGATTTATCAGGTGGGCAGCTTCACTTACCCTGGTAGTATTACTAGTAAAGATGGTGGGAGCAGTGAAGATGTTAGAAGAGCCAAGGCTCAAGGTGTTTTTTCACAGTTAAAAAACGTTTAGAAGATAGGAAAATAAGTCTGCAAAACAATATTGGAATATTAGACGCTGCAGTGATGACAATGGTCAAATATGGCCCTGAAGCATGGGCGCTCCCAAAAGTGGATGAAGATATGCTAGATGTTTTCCAGAGAAATTGCTTAGGGATTGTTCTGGATACCCGGCTGACTGGCCGTATTTGAAACGAAAAATGTGATTCAATACCGCTCTCTAGAGCTATAATGAAAGAAAGATTGAGGTGGCTTGGGCATGTTGTGCGGATGAAGGATGACATATTGCCAAAGATTGTTCTTTTCGGCCAAACATCTAGGACTAAACGGAAAGCAGGTTGTCCTCGTTTGGGGTGGGAAGACGTGACAAATAAAGATTTAAAGGAAATGGGAACTTCTTGGGATTGTGTAAAAAGGGAGGCTCTGAATAGATTGAGATGGAGGAGGAGCTTGTGTAGCTGTGTTGGCCTCAGGGGACTGTTGCTGTGGTGAGTTGTTAGTAGTAGTAGTTGTAGTAGTAATGATGAAGGTGATGTCAGAGGGGTAGTCAAATAATGGCACTGTGATGTGAATTACTTGGAGTATCACGCTCTAGCAATAAAATACCGAGTTCCGTTTTTCAACACAAAATATACTTTTTAATTTAGATTCACAAGCTTATTTTCGGAGGGGAAAAGGTTGAAAATGTCCTAGGAGATGCTGAGGGCTGGTGCCATGTGGATGGCAGGAAGGCAGGTGTGTAATGGCATGGCTTAGGGAGTGTTTTGGAGGTTATTATGATAGGCTTGGCTTACAAAAAAAAAACAAAAATTCAATCACCGGATTTAAGCATAATTTTTTACATGAAATGTCTGATAAATATCTTGGGGTGATGGGGCGATATCAGAGGGTGCCAAAGAGTAGTAATAATATGAAATTGTGGCGTAAATTGCTTGGAAAATCACACTCTAGCCATGAAATGCCGAGTTTACTCTGTTCAAAAAATAAAAGCAGTGTTTTATTTAGATTCATAGGCTTATTTTCGATGGGAAAAGGTTGAATATAACCTAGGGGTGATGGGGGTGGGGGCTTGTCATATGGATGGCAGGTGTGTGTATTGCCGTCGTTGTGTGGGGTGTCTTTTGGTGTTCATTATAATAGGCTTCGGTTCCAAAAAGTTGAATCATTGGATTGATGGGGATCGTTGGAAAATAATAGCAATAGAAAATATATCAAATGAGGGTGCTCAAATGCTAGAAGACACTTAAAATATTGATGACGGGTGTTGCAAGGTGCATCAGAGCAGTAAGAGTGTTGTACTACGGTGTACATTGCTTGGAGTATCACGTTCTGGTAGTGAAATGCCAAGTTCCGCTGTTCAGTACAACGTGGATGGTAGGGGGGCAGGCGTCTAACGTTGTGGTGGTGAGGTGTCTTTATGAGGTTATTATGAAATTATAGGTTCGCGAAAAACTTGAATTAATTGATTGAAAGCATAATTTTTAACAAGAAATGTCTGAACAATATCTTAGGAATAAGGATTAGATGTCAGAGGGTGTCGCAGAGCAGTAATAGTCAGTAATAATGTGGCATAGGGCTGGGAATCGTTGGAAAATAATAACAATCGAAAATTTATCCATTGAAGGTGTTCAAACGCTAGAAGACGCTAAAAATGATGACGGCAGGTGTCACAAGATGCCGCAGAGCAGTAAGAGAATGGTACTGTTGCATGAATTGCTTGGAGCATCACGTTCTGGTAATGAAATTCCAAGTTCTGTTGTTCAATGCCACGTGGATGGTAGGGGGTAGGCATGTAATATAAGGCTATTGCGGGGTGTACAACTCACCACAGCAACAGTCCCCTGAGGCTCACGAAAAACTCCAATCAATGGCTTAAAAGAATAATTTTAACAAGCAAAAACCCTGAAAAATCTCTGAGGAATGTTAAGGGGAGCCAGAGGGTGTCGTGTTCCATCCATAGTTTGCGATGGTGGCATGAATTGCCATGGGGTATCATGTTGAGGGTGGATCGCTAAAACATAAATCAATGGATTAAAAAGCATATTTTTACTATGAAAATGTTTGAAAATGCCTTTGGAATAATAGGAGTGCTAGAGGGTGCCGTATGCCATCCATAGTTTGCCAGGGTGGCGTGTATTGCCTTGGAGTAATATGTTTTTACACCTTAAAAGTTAAGGTGGAAGTCATAAAAGAATTTTTTCGGCAGAGGGGGACTTAACAATAACATCCCATTCAAAGAAATGATGCATTTTCGTTGTTATGCTCTTAATATGGCTTAAATTTAGGTCTAATGTCAACGCGCCCTCTGGAAATGATTGCTAGGGGGTGAGGTGTATTGTCGCGATGCTGTGAAATATTAATAGTCTTGGCTCAAAAAAGGGTCATTTTCGGTAAAAGCTGTTAATATGGCCTAAATTTTGCTCTAATTTCAGCCTCTGGAAATGAATGCTCGGGGGAGGGTTGGGCGTATTGTCGCGATGGCGTTAAATATTCATAGTCTTGGCTCAAACAAATAAAATAATTTTATTAAAAGCTCATAATATGGCTTAAATTTATCTCTAATATCAATCCCCCCCTCTGGAAATGCATGCTGAAACCCCCACTTTTCTATAATACACGGGTCTTTTTGCCTATATTACGATCCTTTTTTCACGTTTTATTTTTGTTTGTCGTGTTTTTCAACGGTTTTTTCTTTGTTTTAATATTGTTGTAAGTTTGTTTTTATTAAAAATATGTGTGTACTGTAACCTTAAAAAGCATCCCTTTCATCTTTTATCGCTAAAACTACATTGAGAGCAATTGTCTCTGGAAATAGATATTTTCTTTCTTCATGCCAAATTTAGGCAGTAAACACGCTGTTCTAGCATACTTGAAAAATGGGAAATCTCAGGTGTCGTGCAATAGGTTATTTCTAGAATATATTGATCAGGACAGAACACTGGAAATAACAATTTATTTCTGTCGCTTGGGGCGTTGTTCCATTGGAAGGAAATTGACCTCTCGAGTCTCTGCGAGGACGAAGAACTAAAGAAAAAAAGAAGAAGCGCTTTGAAAGAAAGAAAAAACGCGTTGTACGTGTCGGTGAAAAATAAAATCATAAAAAAGTATTGTGTGACAGTGATGGGTACGTTTTCATTATATAACTTGCGTGCCGTTCTTACGCAACGTGTTCTGACATTACATAAAGTGTGCACCGTCATTAAGTTAAAAGAAGGAAAAATACTTTCAACGTTTCGGTGAAAAATAAGTCCCAAAAAATTATTACGTGACAGTGATGTGTCCACTGTCATTAGGTAAGATTTGCACCGTCCTTACATAAGGTGTGTGCTGAAATTAAGTTACAAGCGGGGATTCCCCGTGGGTCCTGACGCAAGGTTACATAAAATTGGATCATCCATATTACACCAGAGCTTTTAAAACGGAGTAAGTCATTTGACTTCTATGGAGGCCAGGGGGGTGTGTTGTGGGAATCTCGACAGCTGTGTTCCCTTTGCTAGAACACCTGGAAGCAGGGACATGTTGTCTGAATCTTGTCAGCCGAGCGGTAGAAACCGGGAACACATTGCAAAGGTGCGAGATACTAGGAGCTCCGCTTGTTGCTACTTGTGTATTATACCAACCACACTCCGATTAATCATATAAAAAAGTATGGAACACCTAGAATTCCGGGAAACTTGTCAGGGCACGTTGTCAGAATCTCACCAGGGGTGTTAACGGAATCTTGCCAGGGCATGTTGGAGAAACAGGGTGTCATAGAAATCCCATGTTAATTTCATATGGGTCTTCTCGAATAGATTAACCACTCACTACTACCAAGACCGTGCATATATTTGATAAACGTAACTGCAGGGCATTACAGCCTAAGTTTCCTCTGTCTCTCTCCACAAAATAATACAAGCTTAGAGCCATGCCATTTAATTTAGGGAGTGGATATTATTTTGGGATCGGCCTTAGATGACAATAGGAGGGTCCAAACTAAAACACAGTAGGTACATATTTATTTTATGGTCCTTGATAATTTATCTGAATATAAGAGTCAAAGAACTTTTTGGTCGTCTAATGGAACCCCTAAGTCTCGGCCAAAAGGCCCTCATTGCTGTTTATTCGGCTCCAGAAACTTGGCTGCGCAAGATGCACCTCTTTTGAAATCCACTAAATAAATTGAGCTTCACATATGCATTTATTCTAAGGTTTTTTTCCTTCCTTTATACTTGATTAGTGTTATTATTTTTTCTATTTTAATTACTTTTGACACTATCACAAAATAAAAGGCACATAGTTCGAATTTTTTTTTAGTAATACACTAGTAACACTGTAGTCTTTAGAAGATTTAAGGCAGTGGTAGTCTCACTATTATTTGCAGTAATTTCATTTTTATTTCTTTTTTTTTAGCTTCCTTTGACTAATCACAAGAATTTCTTTTCAGTTTAGGTTACTTTTAATAACTTATAGTAATATATGCTATTTTTAAGGTGATCTGAGTATTCGTTTAATTCCCGTTCCTTTTGGTTTTGTCAATTGTATTTTCTATCTCTCAAATACCCCAACTCTCTGACTTTTTTTATACCTCTCTTTCTCTTTATCTTCTCTTAAAATTCCATATCTTTTATTATTTCCAATTTTTCGAATTATTTTATTAGTGGACTCTCAGTACTTATATAGTAAAAATGTCATTATTGGTTGACGCATGATTACTCATCTTTTTAATTTTCATTTTACATTTGTATTTATTGTCATGTACACTGAATTGAACTTTATAAAGTAAAAAATGAAAAGTTCATTTCATTTCAATGAAAGTAAAAAATGCTTATGAGCCGAGATTTCAGTTACAAAGACCAACTGTGACCCTCAGCTTGAGAAACTATGCTCCAACTTATCTTTCACTGAATTCATATTTTTTCTTTCTCCACTGTTTGTTATTCGTTTCTTCTTATATAAACATGGGCAAAGATGATAAAGTCTCCTTTTAAAAAATGTACTGTCGTCACGTGTCAAACAGAGAGCATAGAAAATCCTTGTGTCAACAGATGAAAAAGAAAAAACACAAGGCTTATCAAAATTTGTTTTGACTATATAAACTGTAAAAATCGGTGTAAAATTCAGTCAACAAAATGAAGGCTATCGTTCTTGCTTTTTGCGTTGCCGTGGCGGCGGCAGGTAAGCTGCTTCTGTATTTTCTAAGTGGAACAATATTTCTGGAGGTGAAATTTCTAGGGGAAAGTTTTACACTGGGAGGATTTGACGGAATTACTGCATGAAATTCTTTTTCTTTGTCTTACTTTCTCTTTGCGAACTCAATTTTGCATGCGAAGATGCTCCAGGCAAAATTTTCAGCGTCTTTTGATTCCCACGAAAAAATTTCCATAGGGATTTCCGGAGTGAAAGAAAAATGATTAGAGCTTAAATATGACGTAGATAATTTCTGAGACCACACTGCCTTTCCATGACGGTAATTAAAAGTTCAACTAAGGATAAAATCCCATTAATAGACAGTTATAACTTTCACAAACAGCGATAAAATTTCACAAAAAAATACTAGATATTTCGGTCACATATGCAGTGACCATCATCAATAGCAGTTTTACTAACTATTACTATGTTTACTAACTATTTTTTTACTAACTATTACTAACTATTACTAACTATACTAACTATATTATTACTAACTATACTAACTATTATTAACTTTTTACTAACTATAAGTTTAGTAACTATTACTATTAACTATTACTACTAACTATAACTATGTGTAAAGTTTTTCTAACTATTTCTGAAGATTATCACTGTCTGTTGAAAGGATTTTATCCATATTTGAAATTTTATTTATCGTTAGAGCTTAAAGTTTTTTTTCAAAAGAAAGTGCTAATTAAGGTTAACTTTTCAGGGTGAATCGGTTACAAAAAACATTACCCGGGGGGGGGGGGGCGAAGGGAATTTTCAGCAAGGTCGAAAATGTCCGGAAGGAATTAAGGTGGGTGCATTTCCCATGGGAAGAAATTTTCAGTGAGGAGTTTCCCATGATGGGAGGGAATTTTTCATGGAGGGTAGGCCAGATTTATACGCATTATTTGAAAAATAATCAGAAATTAAATAAAAAACAAATTCTTTAACTAAAAGTAAGGAGAAACATTAAAGCTAAGAACAAACTGAAACTATGCTATATATAAAGTGGTTGCTCCCTTCCCAATATCCTGCTCTTTATGCTAAGATTTGACTGTTTGTTCCAATTCTTTAAGCACAAATCCTGAGACACAATTCATAGAATAGGAAGATTTTTTTTTAAAGTGCTAAAAACTTTAGCGTGAAGATCATACATTGAGGAAGGGGGCAAGGCCTTCATACATGGAATAATTTCTGTTCGTTTTGAGTTTTAATTATGCTCCTTAATTTTAGCTGAAAAAACTTTATTTTTATTTAATTTTGTTAAAGGTCTGATTTAGAATTACTCTCCTTCCTCTGATAAAGTCCCAGTGCTTTCATCTATTTTCATTTACATCATACTTTAAAATTGAGTTTCACCTCATGCCTTTATGCTCTCAATAAACTTAACTAAATTAGTGTGAGTTGACATGACAGCATGAGGAAATGATGCTCCTGAAATAAGTTGAGGAAATTTATCAGAACAGCCACTATTTTGAGTGATACTAGAACTTTGGGGCAACTAAATCATTTTTCTAAGCCAACCCAAGTTTCGTGGTATTATGCAGGGATCATAGAATATGAAGATTAATTCAACTTATAGGTCCGCAAAATTTTGTTTCCATAAAATACTACTATTCAGCATTTTCATGACGAATGCGTCCTATTAAAGAAAATTAAAAAAACAAAGCTACTCTTGTCGTAAAATGCGAAAATAAAGTGCAAAGTTTTGACCAAATATAGGATTGTCCAAAACCAGTGCATTACAATAAACACAAAACATTATGGGATTGTTTTTTTTAAAGTACACAAATGAATCAACTTGGGGGATCTTGAACAAGAACACCGCCATAAATAGCCCAATCAAGTTCATTGAAGAACACCACCAAGAACAAGCATCAAGCACAAGTTGTAATTGGGGTCTCATTTGAATGTCCATGAACTTCGAATTGCGCATGCGTTTAATGACTAGATCTCACTGCTCTAGGAGGAGTCCCATATTTGATAGTCCCATTTATTTGACCCTTTTTTATAGGACTTATTTGGGCCTTAAAGGGAAAATTAATTCAAATTATCAACCCAAATGAAAGAGCCATTAAAAATCGAGCAATTATGATCCAATACCCGAACATTTCTATACACGACCGTGTGAAGAAACAACCAAAAATCGTTGTTTCACAGCTTATGCATCATTCATCCGTAAAACATATGTGAAACAAAACGAACTAAAAAATTGCCAAAACTAGCGCTTTACTGACATAAAAAAAGCCCATGCTGAATGTATAAGAATACACTCTTTTTATACAGTAGAAGCCTACAAGTTGATTCATTTTTGTACTTTATTGAATAAAAAAACAAGTTTTTTTTATAGTAAGGAGCGACATTAAAACTTAAAACGAACAGAAATAATTCAGTATATGAAAGGAATTGTCCCCTCTTCAACGCCTCGCTCTTTACGCTTAGGTTTTTATTGTTTAAAAAATAAAGTTGTGAGACAAAGTACAACTTTAGCGTAAAGAGCAAGGCGTTGAGAAGGGGACAGTCCCTTTCATATACGGAATAATTTCTGTTCGTTTTAAGTTTTTATGTCGCTCCTTACTTACAGTTAAAAAAAACTTGTTTTTTTATTTAACTTCTGTACGTTTTGAATTAATGAAGCTTTTGTTTTGGCTCCCCCTACATAAATAATTAAAACGAAATTTGCAAATTAATTTTACTTTTTTTTGGTCAAATGGCTTTCTCGAAACTTTTTACTGACGCAAATTACGAATTAACATACGTATCGAACTTGTATATTCGTATATTTTAATTGCGTGTGTGAGGGGTTTACCCCCTAGTCAATACCTCGCTCTTCATGCTAAAGTTCATAAATGCTGAGCTCGAATTTTGTTCCAATTCTTAAAGAATGACCCTCGAATTACAAAGGCCGTTTAATTAGAATAGATAGCTCTTTTGAAGGCACTAAAATAAAGTTTAGCGTCAAGAGCAAGGTATTGACTAGGTGGAAAACCCCCTCATATACGTAATAATTTCTGTTCGTTTTAGATTTTAATGTTGCTCCTTACTTTCAGTTGAAAAACTTGTTTTTTTAATTAATTTACGATCATTGTTTAAATAATGCTTGGAAATCCGATGCCCCCTTCAGAGAAATATCCCTTACCTCATGAAAACATCCTCAATGGAAAGACCCTCCCACATAATACCCTACCGCCCGCCCCCCCCCCCCCCCACTAGAAAAAATCCCTCCTGAAAACGTCTGTATGCTTCCCAATACTATACGTAAACAATGGACAAAGTTCTTGACTTGCTTCCCTCCCCCCAAGGGCTGTGGGGGATTGAGTCATCTTCAAAGACATAGTTATTAGCTTTATACCAAATAAATACAGTAAAGTCATCAGCCTTATTTACGAGAACAATATTGATACGACTAAGGTTGGAAATGAGGTTAATATCTGGTTTGGTATTAAAACAGGAGTTAAGCTGGGTTGTGTTTTAACCCCCCAGCTTTGGCCCCCGGCCATGTCACCTGAGGCAGCTGCCCCAGTCACCCCCTACCCTTGAAAGACTCGAAAAATGGCGGAATATTTAGGGGGGTTTGAGAGGTCAAAGTGCAAGAATATGTTTTGAAAAATAAGAGTTAGAAAACTGAGTCGTTTAGACTAGGAGGATAAATCTGCAAACCAAGATTAGAATACTGGAGGCTACAATGATGACAGTAATATCTATATAGGGAATATCAAACTTACATGAAAACTTACATTGAATTTCACAAAAAAAAAGTAGTCTAACCTGTGCATTGACTTACCAAGGACAGTGATAGTATAAGCACTTTCAAACTTACATGAAAATATACATTGGATTTCACAAAAAGTAGTCTAACCGGTACATTAAGTTACCAAGGACAGTCAGCTATTACTATGAACGATACATGAGTTACCAGACGGGTTTCTAAGGCAACACCCACGTTTTGGAACTAGGAGCGAGATTGTGTGATGCAATCAGACTGGTTTCGTTCCACGGGTTTATTAATAGAACAAATAATGTTTTTGAAAAGAGTTATTACTTCTAAGTTCAATAACCAAATTAAACTTCCGATGGTTAAGAAAGTGTAACGGGTAATTAAAGTATGAGGAATGGGATGCTATAGTTAGAATGGTTTTAAGTTGAAAATTGTGACGTGAAAATAACTCTATTTGCGAATTTTTTGCGAAAAGGTATTTGCATAAAGGTAATGCGTTGGTTAAGAATGCCTCACGGGTAATTAAAGAATGAGGAATGGGATGCTTGCATCAACAATAAAAAGAATATGCTCAGATACTTAATAGATTTGACACCTACAACAGACATTGGTAAAAGGTATTCAATAGCTTAATTGGTGTTAAATCATTTTGCATTAAAATAGAGTCTAACTTGGGCTTGTTAAATCAGGCAATTTGTTATAAATTTGGGGCAACATAAATCTATGAAAATGGTTAATGATGATAGAATGACATTGCGAGTTGACCTAGCTCTACCTCTCCGGATTTTTTATTCCTGGATACAGCCTTGCTATCTAATTTATTTTTTAAGTATTGTAATGTTTTTAAATGTTGGCTATTTAAAAACAAAAATTTTGGGGGGTTGGGGTCAGACCCACCTCATGGATACGGCCTTTCTATCTAATTTAGTTTTTAAGTATTGTAATGTTTTTAAATGTTGGCTATTTAAAAACAAAAATTTCGGGGGGTTGGGGTCAGACCCCCCCCCCTCCTGGATACGGCCTTGCTATCTAATTTAGTTTTTAATCTTTCACAAACAAAGAAACTCGCTTAGAAAACAATAGTGAAAATTTTTCTCAAAACAGTGGTATTCAATTCAGTGAATGTTTTGGCCCTATGTCCAAGTATCGTCCTTTCACAAAAAAGTAGTCTAACCTCTGCATTGACTTGCCAAGGACACTCACACCTTAAGTGGACAAGCATGTTTTGAAACTAGTCAAGGCTTTATAAGATAATCAGTGTGGTTTTTGTTATTGATATGAATTGCTCAAGAATGTGTCGTTTGACGTAGACATTTTAAAAAGCGATCTTTAGCTATAAAGTGGGCAAGCATGTTTCTCTACTCCTTTTCAAAGAGAGTGAGTATCTTCTCACATGCCCTTCCAATGCTATTCTATGGGACCTCTACACGTGGTTAGTTGCGTTAACTCGAGTGTAGTTTGTTATTAAAAAGAATTGGATGTTACAATCAGAATTGTTTGATTTACATTTGCAAAAAGGGGTAAGGGATTCGCAAAATGGACTATACGAACGATCTTATTTGAATAAAAGGGAAAAAGAGCTAGATAACATTTGCGAATCGAAGATGGAGAAAAAAAAGAAAAAAAGGGTTAAAGTGATTAGCAGTTAAGGTAACCCTGAAGAGCATGTTAATTCATACCTTATTTATTATAAATTTGGAACAATATCAATCATTGGAAACGGTTAACGATGATAAAATGGTCTTATGAGTTGACCTAGCTTCAGCAGAAGCTTAGGATAGTAGCGGTGACAATTGAGAGATAAGGAGCAATTGCCCCTATTGTTGAAAAATACCTTTTTTGTGGTATTTTACTTTTTAAAAGTTGAATATTGGAAGCTAGCTTCAGCAGGAGCTTAGGACAAAAGCGGCGACAATTGAGAGATATAGATTATTTGCACCCTAGTTTTTGAAAAACACCTTTTTGTGATATTTTACTTTTAAAAAGTCCAATATTTGAAGCTAGCTTCAGCAGGAGCTTAGGATAGTAGCGGTAACAATTGAGATATAAGGAGCAATTGCCCCCTATTTTTGAAAAAATACCTTTTTATGCCATTTATACTTTTAAAAAATACAAAGTTCAATATTCGAAGCTATCTTCAGCAGGAGCTTAAGACAAAAGCGGTGACAATTGAGAGATAGAGATTAATTGTCATCCTAGTTTTCGAAAAATACCTTTTTGTGATATTTTACTTTTAAAAAATTCAATATTCGAAGCTATCTTCAGCATGAGCTTAGGATGGCAGCGGTGACAATTGAGAAATAGATTAATTGCCCCCTAGTTTTTGAAAAATATCTTTTTTGTGATATTTTACTTTTAAAAAGTTAAGTATTCGAAGCTAGCTTCAGCAGGAGCTTAGGATGGCAGCGGTGAAAATTGAGAGATAGAAATTAATTGCCCCCCAGTTTTTGAAAAATACCTTTTTGCAATATTTTACTTTTAAAAAGTTCAATATTCGAAACTATCTTCAGCAGGAGCTTAGGACGGCAGCGGTGACAATTGAGAGATGAAGATTAATTGCCCCCTAGTTTTTGAAAAATACCTTTTTGTGTTATTTGACGACAGAGTGGATGTCTTAGACTAGTTATAATTCTGTACTCTGGCACGAATTGCTTGCGAAAACCCGGATGAATTACTTGAAAATAAAGTATTGACAAGAAATGTCTGAAAAGTGTTTCTGGGGAGATAGGGCGATGACAGAAGCGTGTCTCAGAGTAGTTATAGTTCTGTACTGTGGCACGAAATGCTTGTGAAAAACCCAATTGAATGACTTCAAAATAAAGTTTTAACAAGAAATGTCTGAAAAGTGTTTTTGGGGAGATGGGGCGAAGAAAGCAGCGTGTCTTAGAGTAGTTATAGTTCTGTACC